>MU183194.1:88518-107385 GCA_016904865.1 Pissodes strobi
ATTTTTCTCTATACTTATTCTGAAATTTGCAAATGACTGTCAGTTTACATATTAGGTTTGTTCTAGCAGCGATTTCAAACGGTTTCAAACCATCCGGAGTTTGCGCATAACGATATAAGCGTCGCTTATATCGCTATGCGCAAACTCCGGACGGTTTGGAACCGTTTGAAATCGCTGCTAGAACAAACCTATTATATTCGGGCTTCGGGCATATTTAGAACAGGAGTGCCAGCAACAAACTGGTAACAAACGCAAGACTGTCATTTATTTATCTTCGGTTTCCATGACCATTCATAGCACACTCGATGGAAAAAGTGAGAATTTTCTTTTCCATGTTCGCGCTAGAGCGCAAAATAAGGATCCACGGCATTCGTCGATTTTGCGATTTCATTTCAATTTAGTAATTAGTTATTTTGCGCGCGACTGTAGAAAAATAAGTATTTCGTGCCGTGGGCGATGCCGTGGATCCTTATTTTGGGCTCTAGCGCGAACATGGCAAACAAAGTTCTCACTTTTTCCGTCTAGCGTGCTATGAATGGTCATGGAAACCGAAGATAAATAAATTACAGTCGTGCGTTTGTTAGTTTGTTGCTGGCACTCCTGTTCTAATATGCCCGAAGCTCGAACATAATATTGAATGAAGAGTGAAGGCTGTGTGCATGTACGAAATGTACTAAATGAAAAACTTTTGTATTCCATGCAAAAATTTGAATCCAAAAAGGACGTCTAATCAGCGTAACAGAGCGCTTTCGGCCTTAGCCATCATCAGTGTTACCTGCAAAGTGAGTAAAAGAATCACCCATTAGTGGAAACCAGCATAGGCTGTAACATTTTTTTGGGTTGAACAAAGTAAAGTTGCAATAATTGTCAGTGACCTATGGCGAAATAAAAAATGAAATTAAATTTTAAGTTTGACTTTTTTGAGTTCTGAATTTATTAAGATAAAAATGGTAATTAAAACTGTAAATTGGAGAAAGAAGAGTTTAATTTTTTTATATGTAATTTTAAGCAGAAGGAAAAGAAAATGGTGGAAGTTTTTTCACTCACTTGTCAGTTGGAACAAAAGATATCCACAAGAGGCACAAACAACATCAAAACGACAACGGTCACATCAAAATTTAAAAAACACTCTACATTATAAGAAAGGTTCACATAATTTAAACATTTAACAAATTAGAGCCAGACGTGGAAACCACGCTTTGATGGTATGACAAACATGTCTCTGTCGACAAGCTTGACAAGTAAACCGAAGACCGCAGATGCAAAAGGAAATACCGTCAAAAATTGGCGGTAGTTTTAAATTTTAAAAAATGGTAATGTGAGAGAGAGGAAAAATATTGAGTAACTAATTTTACAAAATTTTTAACTTAGATTGTAGAAGAAATACCACTGTGCCAGACTAGACCCGACAAATTGATTTGTCTGAGACGAACTAGATTCATTAATTATCAGAAAGGTTTAGATTTAAATTAGTTAACCAGATGGGTGTAAGTTTGAATGGAGGAATATTTGGTAAAGTAGGTGGCTAGTAAAATGTTAAAGAGATGATATTAATTCAAATTAACCCCACTCGGAGAAAAAAGGAAACTTGACTAATTCGGGGGAGAAATTAGCCTGGCCTAGTTCGACTCGGAGAAACGAGATATGTAAACATTATAAGAGCTTAATTATTTGAGATGAGATTAGCTTGGGCCAACTCTACTCCATGAAAGAGGAAGAAATGGAAAAGCTTAACTAATTGAGAGAAGAAATTAGCCTGGGCTAATTCTACTCAAGGAAATGAAAGAGAAAAGGAAGGAAGAACTTAACTAATTTAGAGAAGAAATTAGCCTGGGCTAAATCTACTCAAGGTTGAAAGAGGAAGAATCAGAAAAGCTTAACTAATTAAGAGAAGAGCTAGCTTAGGCTAGCTCCACTCAGGAAAATGGAAAGAAAAGAAGGAAAAGAAAAGCTTAACTACTAAGGAGAAGAGACTGGCCCGAGCTAACTAAGTGAAAAAATTTGACGGTAAAAATTTGACGGTGTGTAGACCGAGGTACTTCAATCAAGAAGTCGCCTGTGTAAAGGTATATAAGATCTGTTCAGATTAACCTGAGTATTAAGGCAATGGTTGTTAGTATTCAGCTCGCTATTGATCTCGATGTCTTCCAGAAAATCCAGTCTATTGTAGTTTTTAGATGAGATGTTATGGAGGATTTTAACGTTGGCGTTAGGACTGAAACTATGGTTATGGTCACGCAGGTGTTCACCAAAAGCAGAGTTCCTGTTCCTATTCATGTTCATATTAAACATAATATGTCAAACTGACAGTCATTCGCAAATTTCAGAATAAGTATAGAGGAAAATGTGCATTTAATTTTAAAAAATGCTGCTGTAGAAAAAGTTCTGTGTGTTTTTCGAGCGCAAAGTAAGATTGCCGTTTTCGAAAGATTACTACGGGCAGAAATTTTATCAAAAAATGTGATCGCGTCAAACGGCCTTAATAAATTGATATTTCGTCACTCGAAGCCATTTATATAGTTGTAGGTATGTGATATTGTTCACTACTTATTTCTAATTAAATTTACATACAACCTTTGTAATATTAGTGTGACGGTTCTAAATTGGTTGCCTTTATTATGGGATGCTAAGAGGCTAGACAAAACTACAATTTATGTCTCAAGTTTAAAAAGTTAAACTTCCTGCAGAAGGGAGCCAAACAGTTATCGACGAAGAATATTAATTTATCATGCAATGTGAGCCGCTTTAATCTCAATACTTAATGTAAACATCTACTTACAACCTTTCATCTTTCGGAAAACTAAAATATCCTGAATCTGGATTGGCTTTCTTGTACCCTTTGCAGACAAAACAACGTACGACCATGGTTAACAATGAAAACACTTTAATGATTAAATGTCCAAAAAGTTAACACACTTAAATAAATAAATAATCGAGCACAAATAATAACACGCAAACAATCCAATCTAAGAACGTAACCTGCTGCTTGTCAAAAAATCGAGAGTCCAACGCTGTGCGGTGTGTTCAGTTTCCGACTCAACCAGGTGCGGCATCCGTTTATGTCTCTTCGATTCGGCAAACTGTCGTAATAGAAAAAGATAACACTATATTGGACTGTTATTCATAAATAAACGAAGTCGCCCTCATATAATTCGGCTCGTTGCAGACGCCCAGAGAATATGAGGAAAATGCTCCTATTGGTTGGCTTTTATTGCTTCAAAATACGTGGAGAGTTAAATAACTGATTCGGTACGGTATAAGCTGTGTCAGTGCCACAGATAGCTCGTCATCCTTGGTCAGCCGCTCCCATCGAGATATAAAATACAATTAATACAAAGGAGACGTTATCACCGTTTGAATAATACGATAGAAGATGGTATCGGTAGGTGTGGGTAAGTGTAGGAACAATTGGGCTACTTTATCACAGATGAACTAAGTAGATTATTTTATAATTTTTGAACTGAATACTTCTTTGGTTTCGTAAGAGTGAAAATTGATTATAACGTATCGGAAACGATTCAAATGACTAGAATAAGTTGCGATTAAGTGAAATTAACCGAAAGTTGAATCGGCGACTAACCCAAACTAACCAAATCTATTAAAATTGATTATGACGTATCGGAACCTGTTTAAATGACTAAAATACGGCGAGACTGAGTGAAACTAATCGACAGTTGAATCGACGGTTAACCCAAACTGACCAAACCTTTTAAAATTGATTATAAGGTAACGGAACCGGTTTAAATTACTAAAATAAAGTGAGACTAAATGAAACTAATCGAAAGTTGAATCACCGGCTAACCCAAACTAACCAAATCTATTAAAATTGATCATAACGTATCGGAGCCGCTTTAAATGACTAAAATAAGGTGAGACTAAGTGAAGCTAATGCAAAGTTGAATCGACGGTTAACCCAAATTAACCAAATCTATTAAAATTGTTTATAACGTATCGGAACCGGTTTAAATGACTAAAATAAGGAGACTAAGTGAAACTAATCGAAAGTTGAATTGACAGCTAACCTAAACTAACCAAATCTATTAAAACTGATTATAACGTATCGGAACCTGTTTAAATGACAAATTATTGTGAGACTAAGTGAAACTAATCGAAAGTTGAATTGACGGTTAACCCAAACTAACCAAATCTATTAAAATTGATTAAAACGTAACGGAACCGGTTTAAATGTCTAAAATAAGGTTCGACTAAGTGAAACTAATAGAAAGTTAAATCGATGGCTAACACGAATTAACCAAATCTATTAAATTTGATTATAACGTATCGGAATCCGCTCAAATAAGTAAAATAAGTTGAGACTAAGTGAAACTAACCGAAAGATGATTAGACGACTAACCAAATCTATTAAAATTGATTAAAACGTATCGCAACCGGCTTAAATAAGTAAAATAAATTGAGACTCAATAAAGAAGTATTCACTTCTATCACGTGTACTGTGCTACTCGTGATTTTTTTAATTCTTAGTTTTGAATTATTTCAATTTAAATTATCACAAACGCAGCTAATCGCGACGACAAAAAAGCCTTCGTCACTTAGTTGACAAAGCTAATCCAAAAGATATGCATAATAATATGGTTATTCTAAGTAAGTGTTTACCATCAGCAACTATTTCATTATTAAAGATACAAATATGTTTAAATTATAGAAAGAAAAAGTAGTGTGGAACACGTTTAAAATTCGTTTTTCACATTTATATAACTTTATGACACCAAACTGTCCCACTCCTGTGAAAAGTACTATTTTCAGCATTTGTTACACAATCTTTTATGCAGGCTAACTGTAAAAAAACAAATGAAAATTTATAAAACTTATTTATTTATTGTCCTTTAAATAATACATTCTTATTACTTTGGTGTCTTATCCTAGTTTCTTTACTTTGCTTACTTTTTCTTAAATAAATTATTCCAATATTTAAGTACCTTTCAATGGCACTTTTGATCAAAAAAATTTTGTCTGTCAAATACAGACCGGTCGAAACTGTGTGTCAATAGAGATGCCACCGAGACCTAAAATAGCAATTTCGCGTTTCAAAAATTGTTCGCATTTCAAACTAACATTTAAAACATCTTTGGATGCCTTTTTTGTTTTTAATGTCTGTGAAAGAATACAGAAAGCAGTCTTTGGTATCGCTGCTTGATTTTACACACTCTTCGCATACAATTTTGTTTTTTAAATATAAGTAATAATATATTTTGCATATGGTGACATTGGATCGGGCAAATAATGGTCATTTTCAATTATTTCGGAATAATAATTATGAGTATGAAGGTTGACACCATATACAAAATGTTCTGTGGAAGTTATATTTACATTATGAACTGGGGTAATTTTCAATATACTTAAGTTTTCCAATGGTATACAATTTCCTCGGAAGCTCACCAACTTCAACATGAACAAGCATCTTCTTATAAACCGATTGAAAATGGCGGGCAGTAGGGTTATTATTATGCCCTCCGTAAGATGTAATCGAACAAAAAATAATTCTAAATTATCTTGCGAAAATTTGTACATTGGTTAGAATTTCAAATATTCTTTTTTATCAACTAAATTTTCAAATAATACTTTAGTACTATAGATAAAAATTTTTAATCCTAGCAGCAAGGAACCATCAACATGCGTTTTCTTTCTTATATATGTATCAGGTAAATCTAAAAAGTGGTTAATAACATGAAAGTTGGTTTTTTGATAAAGGTTTCTTAAAAATGTATTGTAATAGCATAGTGTAAACAAACTAGTAAGTTCACTCAGCGGTAAATCCTTTGATGTAATTCAGCCACATTCTTTTGTATCACGTGATAACTGGAGATGAGCGATGCGCTGCGTTTAGTGTCCAATTGATTCGCGTGGCTTCAGTCAGGCAGGTGTTTACCAGAGATGTATTCAGGAGATTGTATGGACTCGTATCGACAGACCTACTGACTGCCGGCAGGGTGAAAAATCAAGTGAAATTGAGCAAAGTTATAAAAATATTTTTCTACAGCCGCGCGCAAAATAACTAATTACTAATGGAAACCGAAGATAAATAAATGACAGTCGTACGTTTGTTACAGTTTGTTGCTGGAAATCCTGTTCTAAATATGCCCGAAGCCCGAATATAATATGTCAAAACTGACAGTCATTTGCAAATTTCAGAATACGTATAGAGAAAAATGTGCATTTAATTTAAAAAAATGCGGTTGTAGAAAAAGTTCTGTGTGTTTTTCGAGCGCAAAGTAAGATTGCCGTTTTCGAAAGATTACTGCGCTCCGCTACGCGTCGCGCAGTAACATTTTTCTCAAGCGGCAATCAGTTACTTTGCGCTCTAAATACACAAATAACTATTTCATAATACCTCTCTGAAAACTGTCATTTTCGACGTCTCTGTAGAGCAAAGAAAGTAAGTCATTTCGGTCCGGGCACGGGAAAAATTTTCCCGGTCCCTAATTAGGGAGCGGGATTCAACTTCCGGTTATTTTCACTTAGTCTCAATTTATTTTAGTTCCATTCGGTTATAATCAATTTTAATAGATTTGGTTAGTTTGGGCTAGTCGTCCAATCAACTTTCGGTTAGTTTCACTTAGTCTCAACTTAACTTAGCCATTTGAACCGGTTCTGATACGTTATAATCAATTTTATTAGAGTTGGTTAATTTGGGTTAGTCGTCGAATCAACTTTGGGTTGGTTTCGTAGGGCCAAAATATATTTAATATTTATAAAGCATCCCATTATCGTTATATATGTACTTATATGGAAGAAATAGCAAGCAAAATCCTATTCTTGCTAAAAAAAAAATCTGACACCTAATCGATTTTTCCGGTCGTGTCGCCTCCTTCACCTAATTTTATTACTATGTCTATATTCACATTGCTTCGTATATATTTCCACCGAAGTCCAAATAAAATATTAAAATACAAATAAAATTAAGGATTTTCACAAATCCGACTCTGTTCTGAGCAGTCTGCCATACACATGAACGACTGATTAAATTAAAACGCTCCACATGCTGCCCACAATCTGCGGATTTTCGGCGGCTGGCAGAAAATATTTGGGGGAGTGGAGCTACTAGTTTATGTATACTTTGGTAATAGGTTCCTAGAATTTAGAACATCAAACAAATTGTTCACTAACCTACTGAATTCCACTGTTGCTTCCACATCTGTAAAATCTTCTATAGGCCTAACTTGTCTTTGCAAAATTGTAAAGCTACCGCCACACTTTCACTAAAAAACTGTGTTGCAAAGCGGACTTTCTTTTTTTGTTTCTTAAAATCTATATGTTGAGTTCTTAATTTACTAGCCAGATGAAAAGATTCTTTTTGTTGCAAATTATGCAGTTGTTGATAATACCTCACTCAATTACTTTATTGTCTTTATGAAGAAATTAGTACTCTAGGAGCCTCTCCTAATGTATTTCGTACTAATTTTATCATATGTGAAGGATCTAAAAATACCACTACTTCTTCATCACATGACGGATGCTTAAAGCTGGTCTTTAAAGCAGCAGGATTTAATTGACAGCCCAGTCGCTTTGCCATTGTTAAATTCGTAGGAGGACCATCAAAAGTTAAACTAATAACATGAACCCCAGCTTCACCATTTTCTCAAACTTCAAAAACCAAGCCTTTTTTCTGATCAGCATTTATGCCAGCAACTAAAAAATATCCTATGGGAATTTTCCAGTTTCCATTGACACAATTTAAAAGAATCACCAAGGCATCTTTGGCAATAATGGTCTCTTTAGACCGAGTGCCCATGTCCACATAACCATATGTATTTTTTTGGCTTGGTACCCATGCCTCATGTTGTCTGATTGCCGTTTTCAATCTTAGTGCCTCAAGTGCCTCCTTAGTAAACCCGGGTAGTCTATTGACGCTTTGATACCACCTACTAAGGGTTCTAGTGTGAGGCAGACAGGTATTAAATGTCCTGCGAACATACTTATCTGCAGCTGGGCAGTAATAGTGTAATATCAGGGCAAAAACCTTAAGATCCTCTGAATATTTGTTTGGTAAGGACTTTTTCAATGTTTTTTTGGATTGGCGAAGGTAAAGTTCTTGAGGTCCTCCAAGTCTTGAAATCAAGTTTAAGTTCTCTTCCTCCATATTTTTTTTGTCTCAAATCATTAATAATGGTTTTCATATTTGAAATGCGTTTATCTCAGCCAACTCTCTTCTTAATAAAACTAGTTTTCGTTTCCTCCGAGCACTTACTATCTCTATATGTTGAAGTTTCTTTAACAACTTTTTCTTTCTCGGTGTAATCTCAGAGCAATCATAGTTTGCAAAAGAAGGCCTTGTTAACGGTGACGTTGTGTACACTGGTCTTGTACTATTATCGCTATGATGATCGTCTTCGGCATTGGGATGAATACACACATTAGAGGCTGAAGATGTTCCTTGGGATGTGCTAGCTAATGGTTCACCACTAACATCTGCTGGCTTTATCAATACATTAGGCAAAATTCTTATTTTGGAAGGTATTGGGCAATAACTGCTGCCGATTAATCTGTGATAATGCCCCATAAAAGAAAATCTCCGGATGCGGATAGAAACCTTCGGTAGTCTGTCGTCTTACCAACTAGACCACCTGAGACAACGATAACTGACTGCTATTTCTAGTATTGCTTAGTGAAGTGAAAACTTCTTAAGGCGTTTTGCATTTTTTGTGGGGGGTTGAATGAGACCGAGCCGTCACGCATCACGCTCGAATATGTAACGTAACGCTGGCATGTTCCCGTATAAGTAGAGTGCCGAAATTTTGGGGGGATGCAGCCGGGGTAAAAAGAAGATTCTGGACGAAAACCGGACCCCGTAACCCAAACTCCCCCCCCCCCCCGTTTGAGGGAAAACTTAAATAATTGATTTCTGGAGAACGGGAAGGGGTACGGGGTCGAAATTTTTATGGTAGGTGCGCCCCATGGGGGACCACCTTAATGAATATTAAATGAATGAATACTAAACACGGACGGCACCTTGTTCTTACGGGCTCGCCTCGTGTCGTCCTCGGCCTAGCATGAATAGACCTTAAGGCGTTAATTCTTATAAAAGAGAATACTTGTCGAACGTAGGCCGGCGTCAGACTTTAAACGAACGTAACACTGGGATATTTCATCGAAGCCTTCTCCAGAAAAATGTTTGGAACAGAGCACACTATACTTACTTTAATGGCTGCCAATTTGCCCTACTTACAAATTTCAGCCACGCTTCATGAAGTGCTGCAGTTTTAGGAAACCTACGTTTAAAAAAAGTAAATGCCATTAAGTCATTATTGTACTCTAATCTTAAATAAAAAAAACTCTGTTTTCTTTAAACACTTACCATTGTTAAAAATGTAAAAACTCTGTTAGCAAAAAAATGTTAAAATTACTGAAGTAGTGAAAATAAATTACCTATGATGTCAACTTAGAACAGATAACTCATGTATATTTAAAAAAAAAACAGTGTTCTTAATGCACGCCAAAAAATTACTTTAAGTACGGCTCTGTTTCTTGTTTATACTGACCTATGAAACGTTATTCCCGTAGATTTCTTCTTGTCTACACCGTCTCTGCTACAGCAACTACGCATAGCACAAGACACCATAATGATTTACTGAAAACTAACACAAATATCACAAAAATCTTTAAAAAAACACAATTTAAGCGGATAGAAACCTCTCTCTCGATGCAGTGACAGAAGTGCAGTAACAACATGGCGGAAGTGAACATAGGAGGGTCACGTAATGTCGCCTCCATTGTATTTTATCGCGAGGGCCGGTCCTCTTCAATTAATAGGGGGGGGGGGTCAAATTATTTAAAGTTTGACTTTCCGAACTGACACTCTCCGATGCAGACCAGAAATGTCGAAACTTTTCAGGAAGGGCCATTGTGATTTTTTCCGGAATATTTTCACCAGATTGCAAATTAGATACTTTAGAAATGAAACTATTTACCGTTTCATTTTGGAACTTTAAAATATATAAAATATAAAATTGCTCATTCAACAGATGGATACTAATCTCTGATTTTCTCTCGAAGATGCTCTCCAATTTTTCCCCACATTTCGCGTTCGATTACACACTGCATTACATGGGAAATATTTTCTTCTTCCATTCGAAGAGCAAGTGCTTCTTGGGCACGGGCATCTTGTATTTCCCACTTAGCAATTTTCGCTGTTTTTTCGGCAGGTATACGTTCTTCACCACAGGTAGTTTCAGATAACACCTTCGCCATTAACACTAACCTTGCTTGAAACTTCCAAACATTCCAGTTGGAATTATTTAATTTGTTGACGATGACCTCCATTTTACTTTTTCACTATGGCGCGGCGTGCACAAAAAACCGACACACAAAAACTAAAACCGC
This sequence comes from Pissodes strobi, assembly GCA_016904865.1. Classification (NCBI taxonomy): domain Eukaryota; kingdom Metazoa; phylum Arthropoda; class Insecta; order Coleoptera; family Curculionidae; genus Pissodes; species Pissodes strobi. Next base: position 98,857 of record MU183194.1, read on the forward strand.
GGATTACTACCACAATATTAGACCTGCTGGGCCCATAAACTGTGGAAAAAGCTGGTGGTAGTAATGAAAAATGAAATACTCATATAGTGCTAATATATATTAGGCCTGTTCATTTGGTCTGCTCTCACTACTCTAAGCGGCTTGGAGCCGGTGATCTATGTTCATTTGGCTCGAGCAGCTGATATTTTTTTGCTCGCTTGGGATCGAGCACTGTGCTCGAGATCAGTTAGATCATGCTCTACTTGCACCTAGTCTGGAGGTGGAGCAGTTAGAGCAAAAGTAGAAAGATGACAGATAATTAACAAAAACCGCGGAATATAAAATAATAATATAATCCCACTTTTTAAATTTTGAAAGACTAAAAGGCATCGTGGTATTTTTTGAGAAAAATATCTCTATATATAAAATATCCTATTCACGTGCTGTTTTAACAAAAAGAGCGTTCATTTGGGGTAGCAAGCTAGGAAGTCGTCCGAGCAGGAAATATCTGCTTGGAGTGCAGTTATGGCATTTCGTGTTCTGCTCCAAGCTGATTTCTTTGATTTTCCGAGCAGGTTGAGCAATGCCAAATAAACAGGCCTATTATCTAAAAAAATATTGATTACTTTCGACCTCGACCGACAGGTGTCAGTATCACCAACCTCAAAAAACAATAGATTGCCAACCTAAATTTTGATTGCTACAACTACAATATCAATGCGTATACTTTTTATGGTAAGTGAGTGGATTCATTTGCCTGAAATTTCATTTACAACGATTTGAAACTAGGAAAATGGGCCAGTATCAGAGAATTTAGAATTTTTTCAAGGAAAAGCTGTGGTTCTACGGATTTTATGGGAGACGAGGTAAAATTTTACAGTAAACATGGATCTTGTGGCATGTAATTTCAAAATATAGAACACAAAAAATACTTGTATCTATAATATTAATCTCGCATTGTTGAACTTTTCACTTCTGCCATGTGGTCTTCAGCACACATCGTTTTATTATGTATTTTTACAACTAATAATACAAAATTTGCAAGCTCTCATGTTTCAAGAATCTTTCATATGTAGGACGTGATCATTAAAATCCAAACCTCTGCCACTGGCGCGCACGATCGTGCACCGCCTCCCCACCCTGAAGCTGCGGGTAGCGAATTTGCTAGAAAACGTCACGTGATATGAAAGAACAGAACTGTATATATTGGTTGAAATGTTACCTGTGATCTCACGTATTTTCACGCCATTAGTTGGATTCGTAATTAAGTAAAAATTTAAAATATGCTGTCAATAGTCAAACTAAAATAGTACCTATAAGTAGTCGGAAAACGATCCTTCCTCGACCGCCTGAGGTCCAGAGTTATCAAACCAACTATACCTTGAGACGGAAATAATAGTCAGTGACGTCAGTCCCTAGTTCGAAAACAGACCAACGTGAGCGGCTTAAAGTAATATTTAATATTTAATAATAAATCTGGCATGAAATGCTCGCAAAATGCCGCTTATTCTAAATGCGGACACAGCGTTCCGGCACAAAACGTGCACCGCTGCCAAATTCATTGTGGCCCGTATACGCGCGTTACGCGGAGCATTTGAAGCAGCTGTATTTTAACAGAGGATCGCGATCGACGGTCGTAAATGTACTGATATTTTACGACCGTCGGGCGGAGGTCGCAACGTTGCAACAGTAAACGAGCATGTACCCTGTGAGAGATCTGTTGCATAGTCGCGCTTGCGGGTTAAGGTTATCGTTTTGTTTTAACATTGAAAATGTTTCTGTTTTCCTAGGGTCTCAAATCGTGAAAAAATGCATGCTACATTTGCCACACATAACATCGTACGCGTGAGAGATCGTGTTAGCTTGTTTATTTAAATTTAAATTGATTGTAACGTATCGGAATCAGTTCTAATGACTAAAATAAATTGGAACTAACTAAAACTAACCGAAAGTGTATTGAACGACTATCCAAAACTAACGAAAAGCACCAAAACGAGATAAAACGTATCGAAATAGATTTAAAATATTGAAGTAAGTTAAAACTTACCCAAATTAACCGAATTTAGGTGACTAACCAAAACTAACCAAAAGTATTATAATGGCTTATGACATATCGAAAGGTGATTGAATGTCTAATCAAAACTAACCAAAAGTAACTAAGAGCATCAAAACGGGTAAAACATATCGAAATAGATTAAAAATATTGAAGTAAGTTAAAATTAACCCAAATTAACCGAATTTTGGCGACTAACTAAAACTAACCAAAACATTAAAATTGCTTATAACGTACCGGAACCGGTTCAAATGACTAAGATATATTAAAACTAACTGAACTTTACTGAGACTTGACTGAACGACTAACCAATAATAGGTAACTAAAAGCATCAAAACGGGCTAAAACGCATCGAAATAGATTTAAAATAATGAAGTAAGTTAAAACTAACTTAAATTAACCGAATGTTGGTGACTAACCAAAAACCCTAAAATTGGTTATAGTGTAACGGAACTGGTCCAAATGATTAAAATAAATTAAAATTAAATGAAATTAACCGAGAGTTGGTTGAACGACTAACCAAAATGGACCAAAAGTAACCAAAGGCATCAAAAGGGGCTAAAACAAGTTGAAACTAACAATTAACCGAATTTTAGCGACTAACTCAAATTAACCAAAAACATCAAAATTGGATATGACGTATCGAATCCGGTTTAAATGACTAAAATAAAATAAAACTAACTATACTTAACCAAAAGATGTTGAACCAAAATTAATCAGGAGTAACCAAAATGGGCTAAGACGTATCGGAACAGATTAAGAATAAAATAAGTAAATAACCCAAATTAACAGAATTTTTGCGACGACCTACATTATTAACCAAAAACGTTTAAATTGTTTTAACGTATAAGAACCGGTTCAAATGGCTCAAATAAATTGGAACTTACTGAAAGTAACCGAAAGTTAATTGAGTAACCAACCAAAGCTAACCAAAAGTAACTAAAAGCACCAAAACGGGCTAAAACGTATCGAAAAAATTAAAAATATTAAAGTAAGTTGAAACTAATTCAAATTAACCTTATTTTGGTGACTAACCAAAAACGCTAAAATTGGTTATAACGTTTTAGAACCGGTTCAAATAACTAAAATAAATTAATGCTAACTGAATTTAGCCGAAAGTGAACGACTAACCAAAAGTAACCAAAAGCACCAAAATGAGCTAAAACATATCAGAACAGATTAAAAATATTAAGCTTATAAGGTGAAACGAACTTGAATTAACCGAATTTTGCCGACTAACTAAAATTAACCATAACATATCGGAACCGGTTCAAATTACTAAAATAATTTAAATCTAACTAAAGCTAACCGAAAGCTGATTGAATGACTAACCAAAACTAATCACAAGTAACCAAAAGCACCAAAACGGGCTAAACCATATCGGAATAGATTGCAAAAATTAAAGTAAGTTAAAACTAACTAAAACGAACCGAATTTTTGCAGCTAACCAAAACTAACCAAAAAGATTAAATTTGATTATAACGTATCGGAGTCAGTTCAACTGACTAAAAAAAATTGAGCGAGTCTGGTAGTAGTCGAGAAACTGATGTGTAAATAACGACATCGGTTGTAAAAGCGGTCACCCATCCAAGTACTAACCCCGCCCGACGTTGCTTAACTTCGTGATCGAACGAGAACTGGCATTTTTAACATGCTTGTAAGTTTTAGCTTGGTCATAGAATAAAAATTAGGTTTAATAACCAAGTTTAAAATAATAAAAAATCAACGCGAACGAAGCCTCGGGTAAAAGCTAAAAGTGTCCTGGGTTCTTTACTATACTTTTGAAAATATCTGACAACATTTCATGATGATGATCGGAACAGTTTATGCGTGAAAGCTTAAGAGACAAACAAACACATTCCCATCTGTAATATTAGTTAGGATTATTTTATAATACTTACTGGCAGCTTCGGAGTGGATTAATTCACTGCACAAATTCGACACGATAATCTAACGCTATCAGGAATAACATCAATATATGGACACAGCTTATTTACCTAGTAATCGTGGGCCGACATCCTTAGATTTGGGAAAGTCAATAACCAAATTTTGCTAATTTTAGAAGAGGGCTATGACTCAATATTGTTTTAAACGTCTGGGCACGGCACATATAACAACCAGCAATATCACATCTTCTTTTTTCGCATCTGTGCAAGTTCGCGCGCAAGATATTCCTTGGTAGGAAATCCGTCACACTGCCGCCAGAGGCGTCGTGTTTTTACCACTGGTTATTTTATTGCTATTGGAGTTAAATCGAAACCATAGACGTGTATTTGTCAAATAATTGACATTGTGACAGACGAACGTTGTTTATGACATTGTGTAATGCAAAAAGCCATGGTGTTTAAGCAATAGGAACTTGTACAAACCAGAGATATTCTTCCAAGAAGAATTTCGTTAATTTTCCTTCTCATACAACAAGGTATACATATATTGCATAACCCATTGATATTTGAAATTTTATATTACGGCTTTGATAAAGGAAAATCATACTTATATATTTGAAATCCAGCCCTGACTTTTCCTACCCAACTGACATTAGCAAGGGCAAATATAATTTTTCGCCTCACAGGTCGAGTAATATTGCTGGTTGTTATATGTGCCGTGGTCTGGGCATCTGAATAATATATTTGACAGTTCGTTTAATTTAAAATAATAATATGCTCTTTTATCATCTAAAATCCGTTTAAAAACAATTTTAAATGACAAAATTGTATAAAAACCCGAAAATTCGGACTTTTTTAGGACGACAACCGTGGCTTCTGACGAATTTGTCGTGGATTTTGAAGCGAAAATTCATTTTAAATTCAACCGTCCATTAACAATAAGCTGTGCTATGGATCCAAATATACTGCGAATATAATAATTAATAAATAATAATTTTGACTGTTCGTTTAATTTAAAATATGCTTTTTTATCATCTAAAATCCATTTAAAATGATTTTGAATGGCAAATTGTATATAATACCGCCCTAGTGGCTAGAATCGGTTTACACATTTTCGTCCCATTTGCCGAGATTTACCCTCATACTGCCGCGTATGATGTTTACACATCAATAAGTTGGAACTAACGGAAAGTTGTTTGAACGACTAACCAAAAGTGACTAGAAATGGCCAAAACGGGCTAAACAGAATCAGAACAGGTTAAAAATATTACAGTAACGTTATGGCTAATTATATATTAATAGATTTTCCTAATTTTTTCGGTTTTCATATCTGTATATTTTTGATGTGTAAACATCTTACGCGGCGGTATGAGGGTAAAGCGATTGTAACATTATAAGCCGTCGCATTGAGGAGCAAGCTAATCCAGGACGTCCGTGAAGGATTTTTATACATTTTTGCCATTTAAAATCGGTTTTAAACGGAGTTTAGACGATATAAAAGCATATTTTAAATTAAACGAACCGTCAAAAGTATTACTCAGATGCCCAGACTTTTAAATCAATATTCAGTCATGGCCCTCTTCTATAATTTTCCTTCTGTACCTAAGTTTTCTTTTTAAATGGACGGTTGAATTTAAAATGAATTTTCGCTTCAAAATCCACGACAAATTCATCCTAAGCCACGGTTATCGTCCTAAAAAAGTCCGAATCTTAGGATTTTTATACAATTGTGTCGTTTAAAATCGTTTTTAAAGGGATTTTAGATGATAAAAAAGCATATTATTATTTTAAATTAAACGAACTGTCAAAAGTATTATTCAGATGTCCCGACAGTTAAAATAATATTAAGTCAAAAATTTGCAAAATTTGATTATTGACTTTCCCAAATCAAAGGATGACGGACCAAGATGGTAGAAAAATAAACTTTGTAGATTTTCGTGTCGAAAGTATGCAGTGAATTAATCCACAGTAGAGTGCTCTAGACGGCCTCAATTCTCCTTCCTACAATTTTTTGCCCCTCACCCCCCTCCGGTGACTGAGATAGATCCCGTTCACTTGATCTTAAGTGTATTCGACCTTGAATGATATTGACCTAATTTCACCTTGAATGTCCTTGACATTTGACCTTGAATGTCCTTGAGTTTTTGTTGAAGGTCGCGCATATGACCTTGAGATTGTTCCAAGCATGTATGACCTTGAACGTCCTTGGAACTGTTTTGTGGTGTCTTTTACCTTTAATGACATTGAGATAATTTGATCTTGAACGTCCTTGAGTTTTTGATGTGTAAACATCTTACGCGGCGGTATGAGGGTAAATCTCGGCGAATGGGACGGAAATGTGTAAACCGATTCTAGCCGCTAGGATAGTACTATATACAATTTTGCCATTTAAAATTGTTTTAAACGGATTTTAGCCGATAAAAAAGCATATTTAAAATTAAACGAACCGTCAAAAGTATTATTTTTATTATATTATATTCGCAGTGTATTTGGATCCATATCACAGCTTATTTTTAAAAGACGGTTGAATTTAAATTGATTTTCGCTTCAAAATCCACTACAAATTCGTCCGAAGCTAGCGCTATCGTCCTAAAAAAGTCCGAATTTTCGGATTTTTATACAATTTTGCCATTTAAAATCGTTTTTAAACGGATTTTAGACGATAAAAAAGCATATTATTATTTTAAATTATACGAACTGTCAAAAGTATTATTCAGATGCCCAGACGTAAAACAGTAAAATTTGAAAAAGCTGGTTATTGACTGTCCCAAATCAAAGGATGTCGGTCCAAGATTATAAGGTAAATATGCTGTGTCCATATGTTGATGTTATTCCTGGTGGCATTAGATTTTCGTGTCAAATTTGTGAAGTGACTTGATATGAATCCTCTCCGAAGCTGCCAGTGCGTATTATTAAAGAATCCTAACTAATATTATAAATGCGAATGTTTTTGTTTTTATTCTATGAACAAGCTAAGATGTACAGATAACAGCCATAGCACGTTGAAAATGCCAGCTCTCGTCCGATCACTGAAGTTAAGCAGCGTCGGGCGTGATTAGTACTTGGATGGGTTACCGCTTGGGAACATAACTTGCTGCTGTCGATTTTTACAACCGATGTTGTTATAGTATATGTTTACACATCAGTCTCGAGTACTAGCAAATTCGCTTAATTTTTTTTTATTTATTTTTGTTTTAATTATGATAATATTTAATATTATAGCTAAAAATGCATTTCTTTAATTACATACCTATATTATAAACACTCGTGTGTTTGTATTTTTACTTTTTTAAACTCTGCTTTTGGAAACTATATGAATTTCAACGCAATCACATTTTTGCGTTTTTATTCATCATTTTCAATGTCTCCCCGGTTGCATCTTTGCCAAGGACTGTGAATTTTTGTATTGTTAATTCAAAATATTAATTTGTAAAATGGAAAGAGCGAAGCTTCGACAAGTCTTGGCCCCCCTGCGAAATAAGTGAAAATGCATTTAACTGTGGGCGAACATGCGTTGGTAAAAACCGTGTATGTTTGTTTGTTAAACGAAGCTATTGATAACGTTACAGCTGATAAATGGCGGAAGTGTATCGAACATGTCATAAAACAAAAAATGATACTACGGTCGAAGTTATAGTTGAACCTCTTATTATCAATGTTGGTTCCGAAAGTAGTGATAGTAATGATTCTGAATCAAATTCTGATCAAACCTCCGATAAAGAGTAAGAAACTTAAAATTGTATTGATTTTTGATGTAAACTTTCGATGCAACTTTCACTATGGTATTTTATGATAAGAAAAACCCCTTATCATATGACTCTTTTTTTCCTAGCCTTAATGAATACATAGTACTATTTGTTTGTAGTACAATTTTGTTGCTTATTACTAGACTTAGGAATAATTTTGAATATACGGTTTTTTGCATATTTTAGACTAAAATCATGCTTTATTTTTTTAAGTGGAGTTTTGCCTAAGTCTACTTATTACTATTCCATTATATAGTTATTATAACATATTAATTTATAAAGCAATTGTATCCGCCACTGGAATTTCCCTCTCTTCCCTTACCCCTCGAAGCGCGCCTTAAAACTAAAAATGAGTCACTGACTATTATTTCCGACTTGAACTTATAACTATATTTTGCAGCATTTTGATAGATGTATTAGTTAGCTAACGTTTATGCTAGCACATGCATTTATGATGTGACGTTTTCTAGCCAATATTAATATTGCCATTTACCAATCTGTTAAAAATAGGAATCAAGAATTCCTTTCTATAAAAACTGGATCAAATAGTAAAAGGTCTTTCTTGGGAATGCAACAAGACACCATTGTTGCTTATCGAGAGTGAATTTTCTTCCAGCAATTACTATTTCTGACTTGCTTCGGAAGGCACGTTAAACTGTAAGTGGCCCTATATAATAAATAACACATACATCAGAGAAAATTGAATGTATAATAAATGTTATCATAGTTAGTAAATTATTTTATGTATTTTAGGAATTGCCGAAGCACTTGGTTGTATTCTTAGCTCCATACTAGTGCATTTCGTTGGAAAAAGACGGATGAACTTCTTTTCTCTTCTTGGCACTGGATTATGCTTCCTGGTTGT
>MU183194.1:122385-159750 GCA_016904865.1 Pissodes strobi
TCTTCATTGATCATTAGACCCATTTTGGTAGTTCTTCCTTCTATTTTGTTGAATATATCTTTCACTGTTAAGATCATGTTGCCGATCAGATCGATGTCGTCTGCATATGCCAATGCCAGTACTAGTTTTGGGCTTTCGTTCGACAGGAGTTCGGTTTTTATGTCAGCGCGTCTTATGGCCCTTTCCAGGACGATGTTAAATAACAGTGCTGCGTACTCGTACTTTGGATCTACCGCCATCTATACATAGTTTTGTCATCTGGATGAGTTTCTAGAAATTGAGAATTCTGTCATTGCTTTCCACACTGTCATACGCTTGTCGAAAATCTATAAAGAGATTATGTATTGTTCTATAAATTCTCATGTTTTCTCTAGGAGTTGTCTTAAGGCAAAAAGCTGATCGGAAGTTGATGTTTCCCTTTTAAAACTCGCGTGGTATTCCCCCAGAAAGTTTTCCGTGAACGGTGTGAATTTCTCCAATAGGATGCTTCCCAAGACCTTATAGGCTGTATTTATTAGTGAGATACCTCCGGAGTTAGCACACTTCGACTTGTCTCCCTTTTTGTGGATAGGGACTATTACACTTTCTTACCAATTGGTTTGTATCTTTTCTCTCCATATGAACATTATCAGCTTATATATTTCTCCATTTCTTGGTGTAGTGCGTTCCCTTCACATTTAAGCAGCTCTGATTGTATATTGTCTGATCCCGGTGCTTTGCAGTTATTTAGCCGAAATCTCAATATATCCACGTATAGAGTGGGAATTTTAATTTCAGGACATATTAAAAAAAGCTAAACACAAAAGTTGTAGGACTTTCATGATCCGCCAGGATTTGTTATCAGACCAAATAAACGAGCATCGCAGAGTGATAAAGAATATCAAATTTTCTTTTTAGATGGATATGCGCTGGATACTCTTAACCATGTATCAAGCCTTTGAATATTGATGGATAGGACACACCCTTGACTTTTAAACAATTTGGGCACTACGTTGTGCTAAAATAATAAGAAATCAAATAACAGTTAGAAATCTATGCTGGCCACATATATCTAGGTACTACTAAATTGTACGAATAGTTATAAAAGTACCTATATTATGCAATGAGCATTTAAGTGATATGTGGTAAGGCACGAGTATGAGAATTACGACACGAGCTGAGAGCGAGTCTCGTAATGAATGTAATTGTCGAAATAGCCACTAAATAGGAGTTGCGTAAGTTACTTTTTCTACAACTGGTATAAACGAGGGTATTAATAACACTTTAATCCTACAAAAATACTAAGTAAATAGTAACTATAAAATGTCAATTCTAATTAATATGGGTGTAAATATCTTTGATATCGACCTAATTCTGCGGCAAAGTTAGATTCTTATTGATTTTAAACTTGCATCTCATGGTATCACATTAAAGTACAGATAGCAAACATATGATAAAGCAATAGCAGTTTAGAAGTAAGAAAACGTTATCTTAAAATGCTTCTCTTATTAAAACCAAAGTTTTTTTCACCAAGATAGCTTACATGTAACCTGGATTATTTTACAAAAAAAAGCAGAAGGAACCCATAAAACATTTATTGAAATTAAGCCATTTGGCCAAATAATGCTGCAGAATTTTAAGGACAAACATCGCGTAATCAAGTAATGCTATTAATTACAAGATCAATACTGACATGAATTGAACACAGTGGCGTATCTACGAAAAATGCCTGATCTCGCGATCACTGAAATGGTGCCGATAGCGCGTGCCCAAATACTTGCCACTTTTGACCCTTGGGTAATAAGTTAGTTCCCATTCCCAAGTCGCGTAAATTAAACATTTTAACAGTTCTAGCATGGCACTAAACACTAAAAATGACAACTGCATGTTCTGGCATCTGGTCTAAAATATGCTCAAAATTGTCTGTGTTATTAGATTTCGCTTAGTTTGTAGTTTTTGGGTTAATTACCCAAAATTTTCGAATTTCTTCAATAGGTCATTACTCTCAATGCGGTCCCTCAACAGTGAGATATATTTCAATTATCATTTATTTATTAATAACTTTATATTATGACGTGAGGTTATACTATTTATTATCAAAAATAATTAGGTGTACCTACTTACTTAAAGTCGCAAATTTCGATTTACGCTAAATAATAAGTGAAAGGGTTTATACCCGATATTTCTCAAGTAACCTTTAGTTTCTTATGTTAAATGGGACATCCGGTATATTTTTGATTGTTTCAATAGAAAATCACAATGTGAGTAGAATGGCACCCCCATTTGTCACTTTTTGGCATTTATAATCCAAAAATTTTAAATTTTTTATTTCAATCTAGTGCCATTAATTAAAACGGTACATTTTCGATCAAGTTGCCAGGGTCATTTAAAGTTTACAAAATGATGTTTACTTAATATTTTGAAATAGAGCAATTAACATATCTAAAGGACATCTTGTTACCAATAATTTGATACAATACAATCGATATTTTGAATAAATTGCTCTAAGGCCGGTCGCACACACAGCCACTTGTGGTCGCCACTGACGGCTGCCACATGCTGCGGGCTGGTACTTCAATACGTTTTAAATAGGATCGGCGCACACACGGCGTTCGAAGTGGCTGACGTAAACGACAAGTTGTGGTGGTGGTGACCACAAGTGGCTGTGTGTGCGACCGGTCTAATAGTTTATTGTGGCGGCCATCAACCGGATTCTTTGATAGTAAAAAAAATACGGAGGCTTTGGAAAGTAATAAAAAAAAATGTTATGACGTTTTTGCGCAGCCATATTAAATTTGTCACCTTTGACAGGAACTCTTAAGCAAACACTATTTCGTTCGTTATTACAAATTAGCAAATGGACAATTACAATCGAAATGAAAAATCTATATGCTATTAATTTATGGTTAAGCCAGATACGTAGGAAGAGGGGGGGGGCGTGGCCCCCAATGTCACACCCTAAACATTTTTCAAAAAACATATAATACTTCATATTTCCGGCAAATGAATAGAACTTAATTTTTAAATCTCTTTCGAAATTTAATACGAAAAAACATACGCTACACAGGCACAAGGCGAACTAAAAATAATAGTGCCTAAAAAAATCTAGAACGTGAAACCTTAATCTATTACTAAAACTTTACGAAATTTAGAACGAAAAGCCGGCAATACTCGCCACTTTGGTACACTGGGTCCGCTGGCCCTAGCCGAGCCCGAGAAGAACAACTGTCTTCTTCTCGGACCCAATCGTTAATTCGCAGTATCCTCAGTGACCACACCACCTTATACGGAAGCTCTGAAGGATCATGATGATATATTTTTTTAACTCGAATTATGTCGACTTATTTAGGTCGACTTATTTATGTCGACTTATTTATGTTGACATATTTATGTCGACATATTTATGTCGGCTTACTTATGTCGACTTATTTATGTCCAGCTATTTATGTCGACTTATTTAGGTATGTCGACATATTTATGTCGACATATTTATGTCGACTTATTTATGTCGTCTCATTTCTAACAACTGTTAACTGGTTAATCGTTACTCAGCTTTGGACCTGCGCATTTGGAAACAGCAGCGCTCTGTTATGGTTCTAATATTTAACTTCACGCATGGCCCTCTGCTCGCTTTCGTCGCTCCGGGAACGCAGCCAAACCAACCTAACTCAAACTAAACAAAAACATCTTTAAAAAATATCAACCGTCAATAAATTAGCACGTACGCATGCGGCTCTTTTGCTCTTAAGGAGCTCTTCCATTTCTTGTAAATCTGCGCTATTGGATGTATGATGTATTACTTTGAGGCAAAACTACTTCCTTGAAGCGACCGGTTGATATTTTTTAAACTTGTGTTTTTTTATTTATTTATTTATTTATTTATTTATTTATTTAGGATACAAACAGGTAAAGAAAACCCAATACAGCATCCACTTATGTACTAAGATAACTTATAACGATAATAATCTAAAAATACCGAAACAATTATCCAAAGAAAAAGAAAAAAGGTTCAAACTTTAAATATACCAAAAGAGTTGAAATCTAAATGTCAACCATACACTTGCTCACATCAATAAAGCGTCCTTCAACATACCTTTCAGTTTTGCCTGAGAATAAAAAAAGGAATCTAGATTCAAATCAGAATAATAGTAATTAGCTAATCTCATCATTCTACACACAGGAGAAAACTGAGGACTGCCTTAATTGGCGTGGTGAAATGTTAAAAGTTATTAATCGAAGTAAATCCGGAGAACTTACTTTATTATTGAGAATTTTATTTAAAATCATAATATCTGAAAGCTTCCTCCTGTTTTCCAGAGTTAGTAAACCAGAATGAGTTCGTAGGTCATTAATATTGGTTGTATCAACATTCAGATTCATTATATAAGACAAACATTTCAAAAACTTATTTTGGACACTTTCTATTCTATTTTTATAAATGTAGTAAATGGGACTCCATATTATGCAAGCAAAGTTCAATTTGCTATAAACAAAGGCATAGTAAAGTGAAAGATATGACTTTGCATTCTTTAAATATTCAGCCTGTCTATTAATAAAACCTAACATTTGAAAAGAGTCAACAACCAAGCCATTTATATGCCCTTCAAAGAGAAGTTTGTTGTCAAATACAACACCGAGGTCTCTCACCTCCTTGACTTTTTTAAGGATGGAGTTATTTACGACATATTCAAATACGATAGGGGATCTATTCCTTGTAAAAGAAATTGAGCAGCATTTAACCACATTGAGAAATAGGCTATTTAAATTGCAGTAATCCTCAAGACGCGTTAAATCATCCTGTATATACTCGCAATCCAAATTTGACTCTACAGGCTTATAAATTTTCAGGTCATCTGCATAAAGTATAAAATTGGAGTGATGGAAACACTGAACAATATCATTTATATAAATTATAAAGAATAAAGGTCCCAAGTGAGATCCCTGAGGGACTCTCGAGGTGACCGAGAATATTTCGGAGTTAACTCCACTTATACAAACACCAAACTTTCTATCTTTTAGATATGAGTTGACCCATTTTAGGAGGGTACCTTCCACACCAACAGCCCTTAGTTTATTTATCATTATTGCATGGTCAATTTTGTCAAACGCTTTACTGAAATCAGTGTAAATAGCGTCAATTTGGATGCGATCATCGAGATTTTCTTTTAAATATTCCGTGTAGACCAGTAGATTACTTTCAATAGACCTGTTTGGAAGGAATCCATGCTGTTCAAGAATAAGTTGGTTTTTAACTAAATTAAAAAATATGTATATATTACCTTTTCAAACAGTTTGGCAAATATACAAAGTTTACTAATGGGACGATAATTTGAAACGATGTTCTTTTGGCCGCCTTTAAATATGGGAACAACATTAGACATCCTCCAAATATCAGAAAAAGATCCCCCCGACAGGGATTGATTATAATGTAATCTACTAAAAAGCATAAGCTACTAAACAAATATCACCCTGTCGTAAGTTTGAACTTGAACTTGGAGATTGTTATATAAACATTAAAGGCAAACTATAAACAACGCGAGCAATCAACGGGAGCGACTTTGAACCTTATGCATGCAATGATCATCACTTTGTTTTATATAAATACGCTACCGAACCCTCAGTTCGGCAGACTTTGGTCTCACCTCCAGCTCCCAAGGTTAGCCATTTGACGACTGCCTTCTGGGTTCCATCCGCTCCTAAAGTTAGCCATACGACTGCTTTAGGTTCTAGTCCATTCCTTCCAAACCTGGTGCCGGTTAGCCATTTGACGACTGCTAGGACCAGGGGTTTCACAACCTCTATGGTAAAGTCTTGACAAGAAGTTTGTCAGAGTGTTGAGAAAGACAAGTAGTCAGTTAAAAAGTTTAGTCAAATCTCTTAGTGCTCTTAAATAAAACCCAACTCTTAAGAAAAACTACAAATTATAAGACAGTAAACAAAGACCTATAAACAGTACCTCAAATCGAGAAAACATGCGAACCGTAGTAATCGGGTATAATAGAATCTAATTTTTTCTGACCAATAATTATTGTTAAAGTTTTATCGTTAATACATTGTTATTGTTATAAACTAAACGTGCTTACTTTATCATCTCTTCTTACCCCACGTAACGCGGTCCCGGTCTACCTCAGTTACCCCCGGCACGCTAAACAAGGCGTGTCCTCACGAGTAGAACATCCAGTGGTAGCTTAAAGGAAGCATTGAGACCCCGTCATTGTACTAATCACGACGCGGCTCTCCTCTGAGAAGTTAGGCTTAAAATACGCGCTACCCCATAAGCTACTCGTGACAATATAACAAAAGCAAGGGATATGAGAGACCGTTGCAACATCCTTTAACGCACCCTTTCTATGACCCATTTCCTGAATGGCCGCCAAAACTTCCTCTAGTTCCAAATCCAGACCATCCAGATAACTGTGATTCAAATCATATATATAATTGTTATAATTATTGTTCTTTCTAATACTATTAGATTCAACGAAAACGCTTTTAAAATAAAGTGCAAAGAAATTAGTTATGTCCAAGGGATTACTGGCCTCGTTGTTGTTAAATTTCATCACAGAGGACACTCCCCCATTACGCCTACCAACGGACACGAGATTCCAAATTTT
The DNA here is from genome assembly GCA_016904865.1 of Pissodes strobi. Classification (NCBI taxonomy): domain Eukaryota; kingdom Metazoa; phylum Arthropoda; class Insecta; order Coleoptera; family Curculionidae; genus Pissodes; species Pissodes strobi. The sequence goes on from MU183194.1 coordinate 128,976, forward strand.
TTTGTGGTCATTAGGAATTTCATTCTCAATATAATTTACATAGTTCTCAAAATCGTTCTTAATTAGCCGCTTTTACCTACCTGTCAGAAGCTTAAAACTATTAAAATCTCTAATGTTTTTATATTTTTTCCACTTTGTATGAAATTTATTTTTTCCCTTGACTACCTTTATAGTAGCGCTAGAGAAATAATGCGAAAACCCAGCACTCCTACGAACAAGGGGAACTCTTTCTTCTTTCTCTAATAATGTCATTTAAAATGTCGTAGAACTTTTTTATCATTCAGGTTATTTTCAGAAAGTACGTTTTCCCACGGAACCTTTTGTAGATCGCTATTAATTAAGTGAAAGTCGGCTTTCCTGTAATTAAAAAAAAAGTTTCCAGACTATTTAAAATGTTTAACAAATTCTAATTTAAATACGAATTCAATAGCTGGATGATAATATGTCGACATAAGTAAGTCTTCCATTACGGCAGGAGTGGGGCACCTCATTAGATCACTTATATAACTATTGTTACATAATACAAGATCTAAAACTATATGATTATGATTTCTTATGTGGCTAAATTGCATAAGTCCAGCAAAAGATAAAGCATCAATTAGTTCTGCATGTTCTGGATTTACGTTGAAAGGCAATAAGCAGAAATCTGAGCCACCTTGTCCCCAGTCAACAGAGATGCAGTTCATGTCACCACACACAAGGATTATACCATCCCTCACACGATCAGTTATCCACAGCAATTTAGAAACAAAACAATTTTTGGGTTAGTTTGAGTTAGTTTTGTTTGGTCGCGCCCCCAGAACGAGCTAAGCGAGCGGATGGCCTTGCGTGAAGTGAAATATAGAAACGATAGATGCCAAATTCGCATGTAGAAAGCTCGCCACTTTCGTTAGTTAGGATTAACCAGTAAACAGTTGTTAAAGATGAGTCGACATAAATAAGTCGACATAAATAAGTCGCCATAAATATGTCGACATAAATAAGTCGTCATAAATCAGTCGACATAAATAAGTCGACATAAATAAGTCGCCATAAATATGTCGACATAAATAAGTCGACGTAAATAAGTCGCCGTAAATCAGTCGACACAAATAATAATATATCGACATAAATAAGTCGACATAAAGAAGCCGACATAAATATGTCGACATAAGTAAATCGACATTAATAATTAATACATGATGGTGTCATATTTAATATAAGAAAGTAAGGGTCACTTCCGTTCAAACCTGAAGTGATGGAAAACAATTGAATACGTCCAAAAATGCATATTTATTATTTACTATACCTACACAACGAATTTCACTTGTTTATCTCTAAAAACAAAAAAGTTATAGGGGTGAGCCAGTCCCGAGTGTCATAGAACAATCTTTTAGCCAGTTTGGATATCAATGGTAGATTTACGTATGCGACAGGAAAATCTTGGCACTGCGGGATTCGTGCGGGCTTTTTTTACACGTCAGAATTACTTGTAGACGTATTTTGGAGATCGGCTGTGTTGTAAGTTAATAATAATAAAGTTAAAAATGTAGACGCAATTCGTCGAAATCTCGATTTACTGTTGCCATTGTCTTTATAAGGAGAAAGTCGTTCAACGGGGCCTGTGGAGAGGTGCTGCCCCCAGTGGCTGGCACCAAAAACAGTATTTATGAATGAAAACACGTGCAATGTTTACCCTACATACGAAAAGGAAGGGGTAGAAAGGGGAATACAATATTATATTCGCGGAGCCGTAGATTTCCAAGAAATGATCTTCAGCCAAGGTTAAGTGGCTAGAACCGGTTTTATCAGTTTAATTTTAACACACAAAATGAAATTTCCAATACTGCTTCCCCAAACTTGACTTTTCAATTGAATTCATTTTATGTTTGAGAAAATGGTTTTTAGCATTTTTAACACATTGATTTTTGTGTCAATTTCTTTGCTAGTTTCTATTTTATTCATATAGGCCTAATTGAATTGGTGCAGTAGTCGAAGAAAATAGATTTGCATATGCCATTAAAAAATGGGAAAATAATGAACAATAATAAAATCCTATTTGCTAAATGTAAAACGTTTTGACTTGATATAAGTAAAATTTTACAATATAAACTGGATATTTTAACGCATTCAAAATTAGGAACACTAAAAACATATTATTAAACTATAAAAAAAATTATATTTATAAAAATTGATTATTCGTTTCCTATTATTAGTCAAAAAGTAAGGTATCACAATTTTTAAACTTGCAATGTTCCAATAGTAGGTAGGTATAGTTATTTCATATTTTTTCTTTTTATAGAAAGAAGACAATTAAACATTTTCTGCAATTTTATGCTTTAATGCACCAGAAACATGTATTTATCAAATTATTGATTAAAATGTCTTGTTATTTGGAGATTAATAATAAAATTAAATATTTTTATTTTATTAAATTTTATTATTTTTGCAAAAGAGGGGGAGATAAGAAATAAGGTGTTTAAAAACTGAAATCAAAACTCTTACCTTGGATAAGTCTTTATTTAATATGAGTTCGGCATATATTAATACTAATTTATGTATCGGTACATAAAATATTGCTCCAGGCCAACAGCCAATGTTCAAAACTTTCAATCGCTTATAGCCATTATTATCATTATTACATAATTGACAATCAAATTAAATTAATATAAATGTACTCTTCAAAATATATACTGTAGTTTATTCGCTATAATCAAGTAAATAATTTTTGAAAAAATTCGGATTTAGGATAGTGAAATAAACAACATCCGAGTAAAACTTACTTTAAAACTAAAACTTTACTCGAAAATTAAACAATTCAATTGATAGAACACATCAACCTATACAACCCTTAAAACTAAAGAACAAGTATATAAGATAAAAAATAAGCATCGAGAGTAGTGTGCTGTTTCGGGCAACTTCTGGTTTGATTCATCCCTTATTTTCAACTGATCATTTTATGTTCACTTGTATTATTTCCCTTTGAAATAATTCATTTATTTTATCTTAGATGCCAAATTTTTTCATATCAAAGTTTTGTGTTATTGCCTATCAAACTTGTACAGTTATACATGTTCTTAAAATAACTTTCTTGTATATTATAAGTTACAATTAATCACCAGAAACCATAATTATTTTTGTTATTTTTCAATATAGCTAATATAGCTATTGTGATAAACTGATGTATCAAGAGATTAGATCGACTACAACTCCATAAATAAGTACTTATAAATATTACTTAAATATCGAAAAGTAATTGGACTACATTAACATAGATACAACCTAAAAGCATCACCATTTAATAAGAATCAACTAATAAATTAATTATAATCAGTCGATTAATGTTTTATCTTTATTTAAATATAAGATGATTCACAGATCTCATTTATTAGTATTTAAAAATTTATATATGTATATATATTTAAAATTGTCAAATCATATTCAAAATCATGTTTCGTGCCAAACAATATTGGTCCATAAAACTTACTTTTTAATTTAAAAAATTCCAACTCGCTAGAAAAATATTACTTTTTTACACTGTGAAAAAATCCTTAATTGTAGTAAATTGGAAAAATACAATTATATAATATATATTTAAAGTTTTATGTTCCAGTTAAAAAAAACAGCAAACAACTTTTTCGAATACTAAGTCACTAAAAATAACTCTTGGAGTAATATTAAAATGTTGTTTTTTACTCCATGAATAAAAGTGGATAGTGAATAAAAAAATTATAACGTCAATTCGCATTTTGAATATGACTTACATTGTTTATATATTAAAGTTCTTAATAAAACATTAATTATGAATTCCCGGTGGGATAAACATGAATCACCTTCAAATCAGCTTATTCGGGCAATAATTGATTTTTTGTTTTAAAAATAAATAGTACCTTGGACATATCTATGCTTTGCTGCATTGAAAGCCATCTAAGTGGCTTTAGCATCAAATTAATGGGAGTATAATGTGTACAGAATAATATAATGCGCATAGCTTTATTTCGTAGCAACTGGATTCTTTGTATATCAGCCTTTTTACCTGATATCAACAATGAAAAACAGTAATTGAAATGCGGATATATAATGGTATTATATATAAGAATACGACTCCAGTGACTAAGAATCTCAGCTATTCTCCTAAAAAATTCTATCTTTTCCAATTTTTTTTCCTAATATGATCTACATGTAACGAAAAATTATGCTGAGAATCCAAGACTACCCCTAAATATTACTAGATGCATTTTCAAATAGGCTATTAGACATCTATCTTAACCCAATAATTATTTTCTAGAAATCTATTACAATTCTGCTTAGAGCCAAAAAACCATGTACTTTGTCTTTTTTTTTTAACCTAAGCCTATTTACACACAACGAGTTATAAAGGATGTCAAGTTTTGATTTCGTAGTATCTACTACTTGATTAAAATCCTTCCCGCAAACACAGATCAACATATCGTCCACAAACAAACTTAGAAATGTATAATTTAAAACTCGGTCTAGGTCACTGACATATAGCACAAACAAAAGGGGGCTCAGAACACTACCCTGCGGCATCTCTATCTCACTATCAAACGGATTTGAGGACGCATTATTCACTCTAGTCACATGGGAGCGATCCTCCAGGTGATCGGTGAACCAAAAAAGTGCACTGTTTGTAATTCCATAGGCCTGTAGTTTGTGGATAAGTCTTCTCCTATTGATGAAGGTGAAGTAAAGAGTACCGAAGTACACAAAAAGCACTCTTTAAAAATTTAACTGCTCAGATTTCTTGAACCATATTTAATGGGAAAATATTTGGCACCAATGATGAAGACATATTTTGTAGGCACAGCGATCAAAGAAAGCTTTCTCGCCCAGGGGATGTTCCTTTACAAATTGATTCTCTTAAAATAGAGGTTATCTGAAACAAATTAAAATCTAATGTAATTTTGACTTAGTTTGTAAAGAATTTGTTTGTCAAAAATTGAAACAATTAAAACAATACAAATGTGGAACAACCCAAAAAAGTAAATTTAAAGAAATCTAAACGCGCGTGCTTTAAAAGTGCTCTTATACACTTATATCATAATATGCTATTAATTAAATTCAATATTCATTCCACACATTTGTCATCCTTCCTTATACATGCCTATCAATCAATTAATTACCTATTCAAAACTGTTCATAGACACCTAGACGTGCAACATCTACTATGTACAAACGTACAAAATAAACGTTAATATGAGAAAGCATACTGATGGATATAAAAAAGTAGATGTAAAGATTTACCCTATCCCTATCTACATATATATGATTATTATAAAAATGTTCATCGTATTTAATTAAACCTCTTCTGTTTATTAAACTTCGAAACTGCTATTGCAATACTCTGATTTCCGACAAAAACTACAAAACAAAGGAAGTGGGTACTTTTGTACTTACCTAGAAAAAAAAACGTAGATAGATAATCGCAATTTACTCAGCCCAAAATTAATCATTACAACCCAAACACAAACATTTTACAAAGTAAAGCTTGTTCAACTTGAACAATGGCGGAAAATATAAAAATAAACAATGAGATATTCGGAATTATTACGAACACTCGTCCACTCCGCGCCGCCAGGTAACAGCCCTTGGGAATGCACCAATAGAAATGTAGGAACTCCCTCCTCGCAACGTTTCTCGTAGGACGCGTAGTAATTTCTTGAAATTCGTCAATGGGCACATTTCAGGCCGGACGCCATCTAGGGATGAGGCCTTTTTTCAGTTCGAGGTTGAATAACTATTCCCTATATAAACAAAGCTGTTGCCTATGCCTATATCGAGTTGGAAAAGACGTTGGGGTATCCGATTAATAGAAACTGCTTAACGGTGCCGCACAAGTTGCACTCAAAACACGTTACCATAGATACGCCTATGTTTAAACATCATAATCTGCTCCGGAGTAGCGAAATTAGCACGAGGTTTTCATTCATCAAAATATCAAAGTCTGTATCTTTCTCCTCTCACTTAAATTATTAAAACCAACAAGATGACAACTGTTATTACAATAAATTGATTAAGGATGAAGACGCCTAATTTCTTAAATTATTTATTGAGTTTTATTTACATTAATTTGATGCCAAATACATACAACGTTTTTTTTATCAAGTTTATGTGTACCCACGAGATAACAATATAGTGTTGTCGAAATTATATTACCATAAAAGAGCCATTTAGTTTTATTGGTCTGTTAAGTTTTAAATTTTTTATTTAGATTTGCAGTGATAACTGCGAGCTAATTTTCAGTAAAATATAGTAATAGGTACTGAATCAGAAGTTGGGAAGAAAGGAAACGGTTTGCTAGTGTTGTTAGTGATATATGCAAAGTGATCTTGTATTGAGATGGCTTCAAAGAGGCAAGTAATATTAAAATATCCCTATCTAAATATTAGATATGACTTCTGATTAAACTATTTACTTAAGCTAATCTGTTAACACTTATTTTTGTCCATATTATTTATTAAAATGAAAGCTATTTATTAAATGTACTTAATTTGAACTAACCACAAAAATATTATGAGAGCTTCAGATTTTTAATTTATTTTGAATAACAGCTGTATTTTTGAAATGTCTCATTTATTAATCCGATTTTCATGTTTGTTGCTGCCAGAGCTAGAAATTAGTGGATGCGTGGTAAATGCTTATTACAGGCATGACACAAGATTTTAAGAATTCATGCATCATGCACTCATCGCGTTTCGAAGGTTACCCTCATATACAAACTAACTGTATATGGTTACCCTAAAAATATACGTTGAAATCATTATAAAAAAATCGCCACTGTTGTACAACAGTGTAGGTATAGTTTTTCTCTTCCTCAGCTGCTACTTTCTGGACTGGACATATACTGGGGTAGATTTTTTTGCTCGACCATAAGTAGGATTTCCATACGGATTTTTTTTTAAATCAGAACTTTTGTAGAAAATGTGTGATACCTTTATGTATACATGTTAAAGGCTGAGTTAAAGTAAGACCAGTTTAAATTCTAAGTTCAGTTATTCTATTTTGAGCAAAAATAAAATCTGAAATAAAATTAGACATAAAGCTATAAATGGTAACAAAACATCAAAATCTCAGGTAAAAAAATTACATATATTTAGTAAGAAATGACTCATTATCAAAAATTTATAGACATTAGTTTTATACTTAAAATTTTTTTGATCTCTCAGCTTCATTTAAGATGGAAACATTTTCTGGTAATAAGATAAAACCATTGACTGATAATTATTCAGTCAACGATAAAACCATAAAAGTCTGAACAGGTCATATCCAAATTAAATAATGGTTACTAGGTATTAATTTTAAGTTCCGAAAAAACCTTAGTAGATAGACAGTGTTAGAAATACATAATTTTTGTGGGATGGCAAATTATGTTAGTCCACTGTAGAACTTACAGTTATAATATTTAAGGCAAAAAAATACTAATCAAAGAGTTCCGTATCATCTATGTTAACCCCCTATTTTAAAATATAATTGTGACATAGTAGAATGTCTATTTCCCAGTCATTTAATGCCTCTAATTAATTTAAATTAAGCGTCGAATTGTACCACCGCCACAGATTAAATATCTAATCTGTGCCACGGGGACCCGTATTTACCAACCCTAACCCATTTTTACAGTGTGAATCGTTGCCGAATGCGACCGAGCGACAAATTTACCAACCATATCCCGATACAGTTCGCCTGCACTGGACAACAAGCGGGTACGGACAGTGTAAACCTTGTCGTCTCGAGCCGCGAGCCGTCGAGCCAGCCCATCGCCGTCATAATTACGTGTACTTGTATGTTATATGGTCGTCAACGTCACTCAGAAAGAGTAAAGAGTGCATTGTGCAAAGATCAATGATGATAAAGATAAAAGTATAATTTTGTTGTCTCAGATATCCATAATCATTTGATTACGAATTCTAATTATTATTCTGGGTAATTTTTATATAATTCACAATTTTGTTCTTAAATATTTTAACGTACCTATTTAAAACTTTTGTTTCATATACCTACAATGAATACAATGATAATATACCTAGGTAGGTATTGTAATCTAAATAGGGTAAATAAAAACAGTATTTGTACATGTATACATAATTATTTATTTTATTTCAAATTCAAATACTCATTGCATATTTTGATAAAAGAGGAATATACAGGGTGAAGGCATTAACGGAATGAATTAATTTAAAAATGAGACATTTGTTAAAAAAAAACTCGCGGCCCCGTCGATTTGTATTTTTAGTTGCCGTTTTTTTTTTGATAGTTATTTGATATATATACAGGGTTTTTTTAAAAAAAGTTACATATTATGTAATATTTGGACTCCTTAAAAATACAAGTTATTTGATGTATCACATCTGAACTTACGTTCAACTGTTTTTAGAATATTAATAATTGAAAATAGCTGCTTTGCCAATTTTAGATTATAAAATGAAAACGGTTGAAGATAGAAAAGTAAGATATTCAGTTTCCTATCTTAACATTTTAAAGTGAATATTTTGATGTCTAATTTCAATACTGTCGTTGAAGTTAAGGAATTTTGTGCCGATTTAATCAACTTTCGATTAATAGTTAGTTTTAATTAATTTTAGTCATTTGAACCGGTTCCGATACGTTATTACCAATTTTAACGTTTTTGGGTTGCTTTGGTTAGTCGCCAAAATTCGGTTAGTTAGTTTTAACTTACTTTAATATTTTTAATCTGTACGTTTTAGCCCATTTTGTGCTTTTGGTTAGTTTGGGAATCAACTTTTGGTTAGTTTTAGTTAGTTTTAGTTTATTTTAGTTATTTGAACCGATTCCGTCCGCGTATAGTGCGCCAAGCGAGTGAACCTTAACGACGACTGAGGGGGGTAGAGGACTAGCACGTAAAAAATCTTGCCTTCCCATAGTCGCACGAGGTTATTCTTACCATATTATTGTTGATAATATTGATTAGTTTAAGACGTTAAAATTAATTACAGTTTTTTTTATATTACAGTCTTATAGTACAAAATATGTCATATAATAATATCTTATTTTTATAATAAGGATAGTATTCTATGATATTTGTTGTATGTATTACAAATCAATCAAATCATGCATTACATAAATATGTAATAATAAGTAGAATTCGTTTCCCGAAGGTTTTGTATTTACGTCATCGATGACGTCGCTTAATTTGAAAAAAAAACCGTTTATCGTAGCTAATTCATATAAATTCTCTAGCGTTCAATTTTTGTATTAAAAGTTAGGCAATATTGAAGCAAGTATGTTCCAAAACGCTCTTTATAGAACGTTCGGATTTGTTTTGTAATAAAAATTTGAATTTAGAGAGTTCAGTTAAGAGAGTTATCCGAAATATATAAAAATTAGTTAACCGCGTATAATAATCACCAAATGCAAGAAAAATATAAGAAAGGTTAAAAATCGTCAAAGATATCATCAAATTAAGGGTCTGATGATATATAGGTTGTGTCGATTTTGCAAATTTTCTTTTTTTTTCGCTAGAAAAGGGGTGTCCTATAGAGTAGCTTAAGCCAAAAAAATCGGAGGATTCGCCACATTTGAGCCGAAAAAATATCCGTGTTTTGAGCCTAAATTGCCCTAGAAGGGCAAACTTCCACTACAACTTTCTCAGGTGTAACGTGAAAATATTGAAATTGTAACGTGAAAATAATGAAATTTTAGTAACCGACACCGGGGACCTGGCACAGTGTTTCCAAAAGTTGCACATTTTCTTATGGGGAATAACAGTGTTGTTTACTATTTAAGTATATTTAATATTCCACTTCACGCATGACCCTCCGCTCGCTCCGGGGGCGCAACCAAACAAAACTAACCCAAGGCATGCCGGAAATAAAAAAAAATTGAAATTTGTCAGTCGAAAATGCAAATATTTTTTAGTTTGTTTTTCCTCATTTGAGAATGTCTTGGGTTAGTTTGGGTTAGGTTTGTTTGGTTACGCCCCTGGAGCGAGCGGAGGGCCATGTATGAAGTGAAATATTTGACGAATATGTACATACCTACAAAGGAATAGTGTAATCGAATGAGTGTCTCTTTCATTTCGATGTATGAATGCAAATGCACATTGAAAAATCATCCAAGCAGCCACGTTTACCATACGGCGGGCAATGATATCATTATGGCAGGATCGACCATCCCTTCATCTTCATTCAATCGGACTACTGGGGGTCTTGGTCAACAGCAATATGTCCTGGCATGACCACGTTGCTAACGTCGCAAAATCAGCCTCCCAGAAGCTTGGTACGCTATTTCGCAACAAAGAATGTATACACCGCAGCAGTTGCTCTTGCTTTACAAAGCGCAAATAAGACCGTGCTTAGAATATTGCTCACACATCTGGGGTGCCACGCCAGAGCACACCCTAAAGCTACTGGATTCCGTTCAGAAGAGAGTTGTGCGTCTCGTCGGTGACCCGAAGTTGACACGGGATCTGGATAGTCTGAAAGACCGCAAACATGTGACCGAGAAATCCCTGTTTTACAGATACTTTTACGGCAGATGTTCCCAGGATTTGGCCCTCCTTATCCCGCCCCTGACAACGCCTGTCAGACAGTCACGATAGACGGCAAGAGCGCACCGGTTCGTCGTACAACTGGAAACACCTAGAACATCGCTTTACAAGAACTCCTTTGTCTGGCGCACTGCATCACTGTGAAACTCTCTCCCAGGACGCATATTCGGATGTAACAAGCAAGATGTCCATTCGACTATGCCGAACGTTTCTTCATATGTGACGTGCACGATAGCATTTAGTCGTATGTCGTGACTGTTACATAGAATCAACAAATAAGTCTTCAATTATTTAAGCACTTCATGCATGGCCCTCCGCTCGCTTCGCTCTCTATACGGGGGCTCAACAAATAGAAACTAACCAGGTGCTAACCAAAACTAACCCAAATTTTTTTTTATATTTTGGGTTAGTTTTGGTTAGCACTTGGTTAGTTTCTGTTTGTTGAGCCCCCGTAGCGAGCGAAGCGAGCGGAGGGCCATGCATGAAGTGTTAAAATAATTGAAGACTTATTTGTTGATTCTATGTAACAGTCACGACATCTGACTAAATGCTATCGTGCACGTCACATATAAAGAAACGATCGACATCGCCGAATGGACACTTGCCTGTTACATGTGAATATCCTCCCAGGACATCTGTTCCCCTAACTAAATATTCAAGAACCGTGTCAAACAACATCTTCGCACACACACCGCTCGTCGAGCAATATAGGATGTGCTACTGCCATAAAAAAATCATTCACCTAAATTTAAAAAACAGTAGAGACACTTATAGCACAGCTTATTCACTACCAGCTAGTGAACTCTATCGAAATCGGAAAGGTGGTGTGTCGGGCACTATGCTCTGAGCGGTTCAGTTCCACAAATGAATTTAAAATGAATTTTCGCTTCAAAATACATGACAAATTCGTCCGAAGCCTCGGCTATCGCCCTGAGAGGTTCGGAAATTTCGGATTTTTGTACAATTATTGTGCGTTTTAAAATCATTTTTAAACGGATTTTGACGATAAAATAGTTATTTATGCAACAAGTGTGTAAAGTGAATCTTTTTTTATGAATGGGAATATTGATAAAAAAAATTAATTGAAATGGAATAAAAAAGGGTACTTTACACATGAGTAGCATACAAAACTTTTTCTACTACCGAAAAATATATGAAAAAACAAAAATATTATTAAATTACTTTACGCACTAGTGCGTAAAATAACTTATTTTACGCACTGCACATTAAAAAAGCCTATTTTACGAATCTTAGAGAGTGCGTAAAGTGAGTACTTTACACACGGTAGTATAAAAAGCATATTTTAAATTAAACGAACTGTCAAAAGTTTTATTCAGATGCCCAGGTGTTTAAAACAATATTAAGTCATGACCCTCTTCTAAAATTTGCAAAACTTGGTTATTGACTTTCCCAAATCAAAGGATGCCGCCGCAAGATGACTAGTTGGTAGTAAATAAGCTGCGCTTGTAGCGCACCATTTTTCTAATGAATTTTGCTAACGAAACTACAGTAAACGTCTGGCAACAGTGTGCCTTCTTAAAAATCTTTTTTTTGGCTATTGTGACAGTTGACAGTAAAAAGTAGGATGGATATTTACAAGTAAAATTTAATTTTGTCTAATGGGGCTATGAGTCGCTTTAAATTAGGACCGGAACAAAACGGAGGCCTCTCGTTCGACGCAAATGTATCCTAGTTAATATTTTCACCCGACAATTGATGTTGAGATGTGTTTTGTTTATATTTCTAGTGCTTTTGTGAAGTGGTGCTGAAAATTTGTGTCAAAACTTGAACTTTGAGGGCATTTTTTCAGTTCAAATGTAGCGTATCTTCCGACTTTTTTGGCTTAAACTACTCTATAGGACACCCCCTTTCTAGTGAAAAAAGAGAATTTGCAAAATCGACAAAACCTATATATCACCAGACCGTACAAACCAAATAATATAAATAACCACACAGTCCGGCATCGGCAATTTCCACGCCAATGGCTAAAGCAAGTCGCTGCCGAAATTTTAAAATATGTAAAAAAAATTAGGTGTTGGTCTAGGGTCAAAGTGTATTTAATATATCCTGCGACCAATCACGAAACTGCCTCCCGCTAAAAACCAAGTAAACGTCGCACTGTTGCCTATTGTCGCGTATTTTAAATAGCTTGAAGGCGAATAAAATATAAATATTACAAATATTATAGTATTCCGTATTTCCCTGTGTAAATAAAATAGTAAATAATAGAAGACAGTAGTATTAAGGAAAATAACAAAATTAAGTATTCAAGTAGGAAATTTAAATATGTAAATTCACTATAGGAAACTAGACAGAAAATAAATTAGGATTATTGGGAAAAAAATGTGGCAGCATCTAAATATGCGAAGACATTTTTTGCCCGCATTCTTTTCGTCCGGGTTCTTTCATTTGGCAAACAGTAAATAAACTAACACGATCTCTCACGCGTATGAAGTCCTGTGGCATATGTTGCATATATGTTGTCACGGACATGTTTCTGTTATCCCAATATAGGGCCATAGGGCCCCCTATGGCCCTATATTGGGATAACAGAAACATTGTCAATGGTAAAATTGACTGGCTTTTAATTATTAGAATCCTCGGAAAAATAAAAAAATATGTATAACGTAATTGGCGACGTACCACGAAAAAATTGGCGCCAGATGTCTCGTTATGTGTCCGTCTAACTCGGCTGGCTCAACGGCTCGCGGCTCGAGACTACAAGGTTTACACTGTCCGTATCCGCTTGTCACTGGACACAGTTAGGACTGTAATGAATATGCCTAACCGTTCTTAGACTTTCGGTTCGTCTTCAGTCGAGTGAACACGTGACGGTTATCGGCCCTCTCGTCTTCAGCTTCATATACATATATGATCAGTTTGGGGGCGCGTGGTGAGCATTCGGGGACCGTTTTGATTCCCCGAGGAAGAATCGGACGTCAAGCCGGGGGTTTGAGCCCCGTGCATGTTCAAGATTTAAATGTTTGTGTCGTTTGTGAACGTCCAGCCGATGGTGTTCGAACCTTAAAACAAGCCGTGCATGTACAAGTCGGAGCCTCCAAGAGTACATATTCGACATACCGGAGAGTCAAAAAATAGTATCTCTGTCCACGAGGGTGTAACCAAACTGGAAGGGTCGCTCCAGCTCTTGCTAAGCCAGGACAGGGGTCTTTACTGGCTGAAAGGCTCACGCAAACGCCAACAGAGAGGCTATACTACTACTAAACCTTTCTTATAAACGTATTTTTGACTAAGTACTGCAAGGTATTTTTGTTTGTTTATATTGAAGTGTATATAATGGAAGATATTAAGCAATTATTTGCCTTTGACGAGTTATCCAGGATCGATATGAGTAGTGTCGATATAAAAGACATTGTAAGTTTTAAAATTACTGTTCGAACCCAATTCCAAGACTCAAATTACTCAGAAGCAATTAAAAAATGGATGCACATTTTCAGGATATATCTGCAACAAACTGGATTGTGTATAAAACGTTTCCATATTTACAGAAATTGCACGTTTTTCTTCTTCAAGTTAAAAGTAAAGATTTTCAATTAAAAGGAAACCTAGCCCCGGAGAGTCGTATTGCAAATGCCCGGCCCCGGTAGTGGGGTCGTTAGAACGCCACCAGTTCTTTCCAACTAAACTGAAAAAGCTCCACGAGTGTTGTGCAGGGTGGCTAGGCCCGCTTATTAAATTAAAAGGTACTCAATCTCAACTTAACAAAAAAAAACAAGAAAACACAATCTATAATTTAAGGAATAATCTATTTGCTACTAAAGTTTTTTTGAAAACACAGCAACAATACTACGGTAAAATGGCAAGTTAAAGACAAAAGAATGTCAAATGACTATTAAATTTAACTAATAATTGGTACAATATGATGATTGTACTTCTGTTGTTAACGCTCGGTACGGTATGCCTTACAACTAAATGCGCTAAATACTACAAACCGAAGTGATCAATTTGATGTTAACTAAGCTAATTACATGCGCTAGTAGTTGCATCAATAATTATAAATATAACAATAATAATATGTAGCGATGAACGGCCACAATAATTAAATCAAATCAACGATAAATTAATAAAAATAATAAAATCAGAATAAAACTATTGAAAGCTTGGCGGTCAATGCTTGATTTATAATCAAATATTAGAAACTAAGAAAAATAAATGATTTAATGAAACTTAGCTCTTTTGAAGCACAATCTATAGTGCAAAATCCATTATGACAAATCACAAAAAAAATCAATATTAATACAGATAAAAGCTTCTGTACGATACCCTTTAGATCCGTCAAACTCTGGTGGAGACGCCGGGCACCTGTTGGTACTACTATGGCACTGTCCCCGCGGGTAGAACCCGCAAAGGACTCGGCAATACAATTGGCTCTAGTGAAGCCGGGTATTAGAAGTGGTGGCCCGCTAATTGAACTGGTAGCTCGGAATTTGAAGTGGTAGCCTGGTAGTAGAAGTTGCAGCCCGGTATTTGAACCCTAAAATAACCCGATACGCATTAGATAAAGCCCTCTTACTTTAATAAAAAAGTAGAGCCCCCCTTGAATAAATATATTTTCTTTATAAAACAAGTTCCTCCAAAAAATTATGGACGGACTTTCAATAACCATCAGCAAATAAAACAAATACTAAGGTACAGATAACTTGAATATAAAAAAGATATGTATGAATCACCCCTAAAAGAAAATATAAACTTTCCCATATGATCAAAACTAAAGTTACATTAAAATAAAAATTCAGATTTGATAAAATGGTGTAGATACGATAACTCATAGAATGCAAATGGTGGACAATGTACAAAAAAAGGTTAACACAGATAAGGTAATTAAATCGTTAATTCAGACAAAAAAACTGTAGCAATAATTACCTCGATCGTGTGTGAGAGTCGCTAGAAATTCGACGGTCTAGGTCTTATACGACGGACTTGGAAAACCTCTAGAAAAAAGGGAAAAGGCCATTAGCGTAATGACGTCGTTCGCGTGATTCGCAAGCAATAGGTAAAAAAAATAATTCCAGAAAAAATGCTTACCTAGTGTTGCAGTCAGATCCCGATAAATCGGCCGTGTCGAAACACAAAGAGTAACCACAATATATCCCCAAAGAGTGGGTAGAATTAAATCACATTACTAAATGTTGAGTCTCTACGACTGCACTAACAGCAAACCTTTTTCTCGCATTTAAAGATATTCTTAGAAGAACTCTCTATTTGTTTCCGTCAATTTGCCTTTCTCGTTCTACGAGATTAAAAAAAAAACTACTTCAGATCAAGAAGTAGTAATGGGCTGAAACATGCCAAGTGATTCGATAGAAGGAATAATTTTAAGATAATAAACGACTTAGTTCTCGTTTATTATGATGGTAAAACGACGGCGGGAGCCACAATTAATGCACTGAAATTAAATTATTCAAGAAATACTAGAGAACATTTCCCAACAAAACGATAAACTTTTAAAAATTTAAATCGACAGCTGCAACTATGAGAAATAGCCTATTCCTATTACTCGGAACCAACAAACGAATGTTACAAAAAGTGCAGCATGCCGGGTGGAAAGATAAATATAAAGCAAAGGTTCCAAAACGATCTCAAAAATGATCGACCGGTGATTGGAATCCAGCATCCAGGGGTTTCAAAAAGTTATGAAATATTCAAACCGAAAATAAAAAATGAATTTAACGAGTCTAATGAAACGTAAAAGCTGGTTTTACTAATAAAATTATTAAGAATATATATCGGTTCGCTGGCCGGTCAACGGTAATGTAATATAAATTAAGCAAAGCTATCCTAATGACAATAATATCCTATTTTACTGATTGGATCTAACCTAAACGATTTGTGCTTCGCTTATCAACTAAAATAAATATATTCACAAATTGTTATAAAAGCTAATACAAATATATTGTTAACCTATATTTAGAATAGAGTTAATTCAGATTAAGGAATACGGCAATTTTAAGCTTATTGTCAGCAAATCGAATCAATAAATTTAGAATTAATCATCTTCGAGGAGTATTGAGCTCTTTTCAATAAATCCTACCGCAAAATACAGCATTTTTTGCTAACGCGGCGTATAAAATGAAATTTAAAAATATTTGACACTGGCAAAATCGGACTGTTACAAAATATTTATATAAGAAAATATTTAAATGCCAGAACGATAAAAAAAAAACAAAGGCAAAAGTAATCCTAAGAGCCGCCAACGAAATTTCAAGTGCAACGGCTAGCGTTACTTTTATTATTAAAAAAATAAACAGAGGCACCATTAAGAATGATTCTTTTTTATTCTGGTAAGTGGACTTTATTATAATTCATTTCTTCGATATCTCATATTGTTTACATTCAAGAGCCTTCATCATCAGCTTACATAACCTGTATATGCAATTATTTTAGGTTAACTTTCACCATACTCATAAAATTAATATTAGAGAAACGTACAGTTACTTAAGAATGTCCACTGAAACAAGGGAATTTCTCCCAAGTAAAGTTAAATTGAATAAACAATAATTATTATTCGGTATACATTTTTTTCCAGAACTGAAAACTTTGGTAGCCGAGATCCTAAAAATGTGTTGATGGTATAAAAAAAACAAGCATGGTATGCCGATCTTGGCATAGTAACAGCTATTCTCGAAGATGAGAATGAGTCAGTCGTAGCCTTAGCTTTAATATCACCAATAATGCGACGTGGTCACAAGATGGATTTCTCCTAAGATATAGTTTTTGTAACACTGTAGTAACGTTTATCTTTGGCGTTACCAAAGTTGGCGGAATTTAATTCAGTTGTGTTTTACATGCAAATCAATCAAAAGCGAATTATTCTTTTGCCTTTAGATTATTAAAAAATCTGATAGGCTCAGATGGTTTTTGTGGGAAAGGGTTTCCTAATATTATTATGAGCGATGATAGTACAGCTGAACGAAAAGCCTTAGTTGAAGAATTTCCTCACACCACATTACTTTTGTGTAATTTCCATGTAATGCAAGCTGGGTGGAGATGGTTATGGGATACCAATAACAAAATTCAGAGAGATAACAAAAATATATAATGGATCTCTTCAGAAACGTTTTGTATGCAACAAATGAAACTGATTGTCAAAATATGATGAATACAGTTGAAGACGACATTGTGGCCAAGAGATATGATAAGAATTTAAATAACATACGAAATCTGTGGCGCCGTAAAACATATTGGTGCTTGGTCTTTGTTCTAAGATTACCACTATGTCGAATCGTCTATCAGAATATTCAAAGACGTGGTTTTACAAAGATGTAGAGCATTTAATATGTGTGCCTTGTTAGATTTTATGGCATCAGTACTGGAAATTTATCATAATCGTCTAGATACGATATATGATCTCATATACATGAAATTGGCAAAGGCTGCCAAACACTTGCTGATCAAAAAAATATCAGATAATGAATTTCTAGTACAATCCTCCAAAGATCGTTTAATGGAATGTTACAAAGTATTTATAGATGTAAAAATGTGTGAATGGATCGCAGGACAAGGAGGAGCTTTTTACAAACATTTGTGTGCAGTGCATGAAAGATAGGAAAATATTATCCCGGCCCCAAATCTGTCAACAAATGACTGAATGAATACAGTTGGCAGGCATAGCTTTAGGATATATAAAAGCGAAGATTTTTTTGCAGCAATGATAGAGACGACATCTAGAAATAATAATAGTGATATAAATAGCAATCATCTCAACGAAAACACAAATAACATTGAATCTGTGGTAGAAATGGAAACCACTGATACTAATATTGAAAATGGCATTCTGTTAGAAGAAGATTATAAATTGGATGTTGAAATTTTTCGGCAAAATTTTAGTAGGCTTATAGAAAAAGACAAAATACAGTTTTACCACTCTTGAAAAAAGCTAATTCTTAATTAAGAAATATAAGAACATCATCAGAGTTTGCTTCATATTTAGTTGATATTAACAAGTCAACGATCCAACGAAGACAAAATATTGGAGTTCAACCAGGATCAATTTCAAGAGAAAAAAAGGGCTGGTTTAACTAGCGACGCTTGTCGCATGCAAGCTAGTCGTCCATCCATATTTGAAAGTCCTAAGGCACAAACAATATAGCTATATTGTTTGTGCCTAAGGTTAAAAAACGAAAACGTAAATTTGGGTTAAGCATTTCCCTAAATATACCAAATACCAAAACTCATTAATTATCAGTTATCGCAAAAGCTTTCCCTACTAGTTTATCTCAAGACAATTATGAAGTAGAGTTTTAATTATTTGGTTCGACCATGTTGTGTAATATGTGTTTTAAGTTAAGTATTCTATGTTCTATATTTAACAGGAATTCTGTTTAAGTTAAAGGTTAAATATATTTATGTATAATATTTAAAATTTAAAATACTAGTTTCAATTATGTGTTATTTAATTAGATTTAAAGAATCGTGTGGCATATAATAAGAATATGGGATTTATATGGGTCACGACACAAATGTTCAGGTCCTAACTGCGGAAACTGCGTCCAGTGCAGGCGAACTGTATCGGGATATGGTTAGTAAATTTGTCGCTCGGTCGTATTCGGAAACGATTTACACTGTGATGAGTTAGGGCTGGTAAACACGCCACCGGTAAACCGGGAAATTTTCCCGTGGGCCCTCGACTTAGCCGGGTTTGGGGCCCCTGTCCCGGAGGCTTCTATATATAGACAGGCTGTACTGTAATATCGTTGTTAACCTAATTTAAAATAATATTTGTTTGGATAAACAGTACTAAAGTAGAAAATATTTTGTCTTTTATTTATGTGTGTGCCACAGGTCACGAAAGGCTAAGGCCTATAATATACCCGTGAGAGTACCGCCACCTGTTATATAGCTGTTGTTAATTTTAATTTGGATCTCTTTTCCTACTTTTTCCATTTAAAACCTACTAAGGAGATACGTAAGAAACCTAGAAACAAACCATTCAGATTCAGATAAAATAGCTAAAATATCTGACACTTCACCGAAAACTAATCTTGAATCCTAGAGCCCAGAAGCTCAGAGGTCAGGCTATTATGTTACATTAAGCGAGTGCATTTTTTGAGTTTTATCAAGCCAAAACGACAAAGAAAAACATGAGAATACTAAATATCAAATAAAAATCTAATAACGTTCGGATCTGTAAAATGTTTTTACTATTTTATAATTTCTGGATTATGGTATGGTTATCCATCGAGCACTAGACAATGCGATTTTTTGACTTTCCCTGTACTTTCATAAAAAAAACTGAAATAGCCATCTTATGTAATTTTCTCCCGCGAACTCGGATACGTTCCGCAAAAAACAATTGAACATCAAATGAAAGTGCTAGGGATCACTATATTTTTAAATGGGATGCCCTATTTTGAATGTGCTTATCCGACTTCTCATATAAATTTTGATCTAAAATGATCGATTTTTAATTCAAAAACGCCTTTTTTCTTCAGTTTTAAATTCGGAAAATGTTCGTCTGCCGTACGATTAATACCTGATAGATGGATACCCGTTTCACCTGATCAACATTAACCTGCTTTAAAGCGGCAGTCAGTCAGATCAAATAATCAACTTTCAAATTTCTATACTATATTTTTCACGAATTAGTTACAAATAATGGTAGTTTTTTGCAAATCTATTATTGTTTACGTATAAAAACAGCATAACATATTAGAAAAACTATAAACTAACTTAATAACTTTAATCTCAATAATATAATTGTTCAATGTGTCTTCCATTATTTTCAAAACACGACCGATGCCCCCTTTTCAGTCTCTCCAAGGAATCTCTTAAAATATTTTGGTCCTGGTTAAGTCTATTAATTTCATTTATAATTTTTTGTTGAATATCCTCGAGACTTCTGTTCGGTTGTTGATAAACTGCATTTTTTTAAATGACTTCATAAAAATGTATCCATTGGCGTGATATCGGGGCTATTTGGTGGCCAATGAATTGTTCCGTTACGCCCAATCCACTGATTGTAATGCTCATTTAAGTATGATACCACTTCTCGAACTGTATGAGGCGGAGCAGCTTTTTAAGATCCTTTACAGGCGTAGGCGACTATGTGAAAATCGCCCTCTCCTATTGGTCGATCCATCTCGTATTACAATATGTCTTCGTGATGCAATCGATTTATCACAAGAGCTCTCGTGGTCGAGAGGTTTAGATAGTTAGGTCTCACTTCGGCGGCCCGGGTTCCAACGCCGTTGCTTTTTTTTTTATTAATTTTTTTAAAGATTATGTTTCTAAACAGTTTTTTTCTTGATTTTAAGTATGTCTTGGGTTAGCACTTGGTTAGTTTCCTTTTCTTGAGCCCTCGTAGCGAGCGAAGCGAGCGGAGGGTCAAG
The DNA here is from genome assembly GCA_016904865.1 of Pissodes strobi. Classification (NCBI taxonomy): domain Eukaryota; kingdom Metazoa; phylum Arthropoda; class Insecta; order Coleoptera; family Curculionidae; genus Pissodes; species Pissodes strobi. Next base: position 149,829 of record MU183194.1, read on the forward strand.
CGGATCGACCAATAGGAGAGACCGATTTTCACACAGTCGTCTACGCCTGTAAAGGATCTTAAAACGCGGCGGAGCAATATCCTGCTGCCAAATAATATTGTTGTAGACTTGCAATGGCAATTTTTCCAATAAATCCTCGATATCCCTTTGAAGAAACTGGAGGTATCTTTGGCCTGTTAAGGAACCACGATAAAATAGTGGTCCAATGATTCGATTTTCTAACATCCCACACCAAACAGTGAGCTCCTACCTTAAAATTTTATCATTTCATATCTATGAGGGTTAACTGCTGCCCAGTATCTTGTATTTTTCCGATTGTATACCCCCTACTCCCGATGTTGTAAATGACGCTTCGTCAGTCCATAGAATTTAATTATATAAATTATAATCTTCGTCTTGCTCTCTCATCAGCATTGAAGCAACAAATCGAAATCGAAGTTGTTTTGATGTTGTGTTAAGTACTGTACGGGAAGGATGCAATAGGTATGGTTTTAGACCACATTTTTTTAAAGTTCTGTGAACTGTTCCATAGCTTACTCTCCTGGTCCTGGACCATACCTTACTTCTCGTGCCGCTTGTGGAATAGAACTCTTCGAATTTATAGTAAAATATTGAACAATGGCTCTATTCCTTCTATTCTGTCTTATCATCTTTCTTGGCTTATCTTTCAATGTCTTGCTTTCTTCAAATAGGGTCTTAATTCTGAGAATTGTATTTACTCAAATGTGTCTCTGGGAACTCTCAAAAAATGTTCTTTCTCTTTGTAATATAATTTTATTACACTTAGTCGTTCTTCTAAAGAATATTTCATTATTTGTAACTAATTCGTGAAAAATATAGTATAGAAATTTGAATGTTGATTATTTGGTCTGACTGACGACCGCTTGAACAGGTGAAACAGGTATCCATCTATCAGGTATTAATCGTACGGTAGACGAACATTTTCCAAAGTTAAAACTGAAGAAAAAAGGCGTTTTTGAATTAAAAATCCTCATCATTTTAGATCAAAATTTATATGAGAAATCGGATAAGCACATTAAAAATATGGCAACCCATTAAAAAATATATCAAAGTGACCCCTATTTGATGTTCAATTGTTTTTTGCTGAACATATCCGAATTCGAGGGAGAAAATTACATAAGACGGCTATTTCAATTTTTTTTATAAAAGTACAGGGAAAGTCAAAAAATCGCCTTGCCTAGTCCTCGTTGGATAACCCTGTACAATTTCATTTTCCAAATGTTCCAGAATTCTTCACTCATCTAAGGTATCGCACAGTGCAGTGGTTTGTGCTATATGGAAACGCAAAAATAATTTAATAGCTTCAAATTGACAAATGATATTTGAAGGATATTTGGAAACATATTAAGGGATATGAGTAAATTATTTTTGATTTAATTTAAACTTTGTAATTATTTTGTAAATGTCAGATTTTGACAAATGATCAAGGTATTTGCGATGTAATCTACATTAACTGAAAATTGCGATTTTCTGTGGTCTTAGATTTGCAAGGCCCTTTTTATATACTAAAATCCAAATTCCAAATAGACATTAGATTTAATAGTACACATATGAAGGTACACATGTTTAACGCTTAGCTGATATTAATTTATTTGTTAACTTATTTTTAATACTATACCAATATTCTTTATGTAATATGATAATGAGTTGGTAAGTAAGTTATAATTGTAACTTAATATTTATATGATTCCTTAGAAATTATGGTTCAATAAACAAGATGCAAATTCAGTGGGATTACCCGCGATAGGTTTGTTATAGAATTTTGAGAATACTTTTCATTTTTCTTTCCAGCCAGCTGTCTTCTGAGTGGTTTGTAATGTAACTTCCATTCTTGAGCTGCGAAATTGCCACGTGTCGCGTGCTGCGTGCCCCAAAGATTTCCGTGTTATATGGCTGGCTTTAGTATTGACTTGACTCATCTGCTAATGGTTTGACTGCTGGCTGAGTGATAGGGCTTTTTGTGAGTGAATATTTAAAATTTTCTTTGGTTTTGTTATTTATGGTATCGATTGCATCTGCAAAGGCATCGATCTGTTAGCATATTTACCGTATCTATGAATGCTGTAATTTCTGTTTTTGAACAGAAAAATAGGTATCTTCTCTACCTGCAACTGTAACTACAGAGAGTGGATGGTACGATCGATTGTATCTGCTAATACAACGACCTATTCACCTTTTATTGACTGGTAGCACCCTTTTTCCTTTTGTGCGTTATATGTAAATCTCTAATAGTGTGGCTATACATAGTTCAGGTTGATTAATAAAATAAGGTAATATCAATTTTCTTTATTTTTTTTTCTGTTTTGTTTAATATCCAAATTAGAGAAAGTGCAGATTTGTGTGAATTCATGGTAAAGTAGGATGACCCCGAAGACAATTGAATGTTTAGGAACTCAAGAATAAGTTTACGGTTATTGTTATATATTTGTTGGTGCTTACAAAACCAGAAATTCTCACATTTATTGTAAATATTTCCGTATTGTTTAAGGGTGCTATCAAGGTGCAGGTAGCACCTTGATGCTACCTGTCAATGAAGAAATAATCACTTTTATCGCTTCATTAGGTACACTTTGTGTAGAAAAGCTCTCTGTTTCCATAGAATTACGCCTAGACTCTAGATCAGATTCCTTATTGTCTTTTGATTTATGAAGCGTAAATATAGATGTTGTTGTCTTCACAACGTTCCGAAATAGCTTTTGTTAAACTATTTAATTTATTGAATCGTACACTGCCCATTTTGTTTATGCCCGATATGTCCGTTGCATTATCAATTTAGAGAATAAGGCTGTTTGAGAAGGTTTTTTTTTAAAGCATTTCAAGCCGAAAAAGGCTGCTTTAAGTTCTAGGATGTTTATGTGAACGCCACAGTGTTTTGCGTTCCAAAAAACCCTTGTGGTTTTTCCCATTGCAGAAAACGCCCCAATCGGTTCGTGAGTCATCTGAAAATATTTCTAAAGAAAATTTATGTTGAGAAAAACTTTCAACAGACATCATTAAGTTTTTTAACCATCAATTCAAATCTTCTTCCATAGTGAAAGTTATCTTAATCTTTGAGTCAGATTTCCTATTGCTTAATTTTAATGCTAAGATTTTTTGCCCCTTTAAAGATTTTATGTGTAACCAGCCATATCGTACCGTTCGTACAGCTGGCTAAACAGCAACTAGTTTTCCGACGAGTTGTGCAACGAACTCTTCACCTTTTTGCGTGCTGCTTAACCCTCGTTATGCTCTCGATTGCATCTGCAAGTGCAACTATTTTTTAGCATATATACAGTATCTGCAAATACTGTAATTTCGGTAACGTAAGGAAAACGGGATATGATGAACCATAGACAAGAACTTGCATGTTGCCTTCTTATGTATAAGAGGGTTGCAATAGTATGGTGGTTATTTGTTTATGTATCTGCAAATACATAGCACTATACCGTTTTATTTTTGTCGATACATATATCCTTTACATAGGCAAATGTAGGGATATAGTGTGCCTCTACCATAATATACCTACTGGGGTGGAGGCTGTTGAGGCCCTTCACATCTGCAAATGTGAAGGCCAATTTTAGTTAAAGTTAGTCGCATCTGCAAATGCGAACTTGTAAATAGGTATTATTATTATATATTAACATCTCTGCAAGTGGGGTTCGCGAGACTACGGTCTTGGTCTCGGTCTTGTCTCGGTCTCGGTCTCGAAAACGAGACCGAGACCGAGACCGAGACCGAGACCTGGGAATTAGAATCGAGATCGAGACCGAGACTTACCGATTAAGACCGAGACCAAGGTAACGAGACTCTCGGTCTCGGTCTCGAAAAATATTTTTATTTGTTGATTTTTCAAAACCCTTTTTCTGAAAAATCGTGCAAATCCGGGTATAACGCTTGTTTATTTTAAATTGGGCTGTTTCTTTTTAAGATTCTAGAAGAAATGGTATACTGTTATGTACATAATATGTAATTATGTAGAAAACTTATTTTGAGACATTTCCAAGCAATAAACAGCTATGAGTTTTCACATTTTTCGTAATATCTACAAGGTAATAAAACATCGCGTATCCATTAAAACAACTGGCATCTGCTTCTGGTACAACCGTGTCAGATTAGTATATTAAAAGATGAATGGCCACCTTTAACCATGTCCACTTATACAGTATATACCGTATACCTGTACAGAGTGACCTAAAATTAGTGGACGAAGCATTAGCCCTGTAGTTATTGGTAAAAATTCCTTAATTTCTTTCTATAAACATCATCATCACATGATTTTTTCTAATTATTTCCAAAATTGTGTAAAATAGAGTTTTAAAATTTTGGAATGTCCCTAAGTAAGCTAAGCTTAATATTTAGAATTCGGAAATGGAATAAGAAATAGAAATTTTAGTCAGGGTCAGGTGCTTAACATTTTGGGAGTGAATCTAAAAAATTAACTTCAACTTTTTTGTGGGCAATTTTTTAATTTTCTTTTCAAATTTTGAATACGTAAAAAAGTTCCTCTTATTTCGTATCATTAGGAAGCAGGGTTTTGAGAAAAACGGATTATAAATGTATTCCGATTGCCAAAAACGGATGTAAATTGAATGCTATAGTTTAGCAAATTTTGAAAATCTGTCATAACTTTTTTCTGGAACAAGTGTTTCTACTATTTTATAATAATATGAAGTTTTGTAACGTCAAAAGGAGTTTTTGGGGAATATCAAAAATTATAACCTTCATTTTACACCCGTTTTTGGCAATCAGTATACTTTAAAATCCGTTTTAATCGAAAACGCTGCGTCCTAGAGAAACAAACTAAATGGCACTTTTTTTGCGAAAAAAAAAATCAAATTTTCAAAATTTGAAGAAAAAATATATAAAAAGTTAGCCCAAAAAAAAGTAAATTTTTAAATTCACCCCCTAAAATGTTCACACCTGACTAATTTTTTTATTTTTAATTTCATTTTTAAATTCAGAATTATAAAGTTAGTAGAATCCTAAAATTTTAAAACTCTATTTTACACCGTTTCGGAAATAATTAAAGAAAACTACATTCAGGGGTCCATTTTTAAGAGGCTCTAGCTCCCTTCCCGATATATATTTATAAGAAAAATTTTAGTTATTTTTGAGCGATAAATACATGGTTGATGTTTCATCCACTAATTTCGCGACACCCTGTATACCGTTAAATTTTAAGGGTTTTCAAAATAAATTTTTCCATGTAATACAGAATGTTTGAAAATGACATCACTTTGTATGGCCACGTTACAACTGATAAGAAATATAAAAAAATAAGAAGAAAAAGCGTTGACTTTGATAACAAAATTTACATAAATCGGTACCTAGTTTTTATGTGTACAGGGTATCTCAAATTCGAGCCTCATCATTGGGATCTCGGGAACTAGAAGAGATACCAGGTCGGTTAAATGAAGGCGAAGTTGCGCGATTTGAAGCTGATCAAAATGCCACTTTACAAGTTTAAAAATTGCGAACATTTCCGAAGATTTTTGGAAAAAACCGAATATTCGCGAATTAATTTTTAATTTTTTATGACTTTATTTGAATAGATATCACAAAATAAATTTCATATTTTAATGATAACGTTTTCTTTTCTACAAGATGGTGTTATCAGATTTTCAAACCGACGTTTCATCTTTGAGCTGCCACCATGAACTTTGTTTTTTTAAATATGGCCCTGGATTTTTTATTACGGAATTTAAGAGCTTCTAATGTCCCAGAATCAATGATGTATCGCACTTATTCGAAAAATTCATATTAATGGCATTTTTCATAAGAAATCATGTGTTAGAGGGAGACAGAAAACAGATTTTTGGTAAGATCTTACCAGGAAATTATTAAAATGATTTTTTCGAAAAGAGTAAGCGATACAACAATGAGAATGTGACTTGTTCTAGCAGCGATATTGCAATGCGCAAACTCCGGATAGCTTGGCTTTGGTTTGAAATCGCTGCTAGAACAAACCTATTATTTATTCCAAATTTAATCTCACACAACTATTTACTTGGGTAAATTGCTAAAAATATAGCCTAAAACCTATGGTTTGAGGGTTGACACTTTAATAATTATATTATTTATTAACCACTTCTTATGTTAGTTTTGAAGCTTTTTTTATTCAAAGTGTTAATGCGTAATTAAAGGTTTTTGTTTTTAATCCTAATAAAAATCTATTTTCTGTCTCTCTCTAACACATGAGTTCTTATGGAAAATGTCACTAATATGAATTTTTTGAATAAGTGCGATATACGTCATTGACTTTGGGACCCTAAGGTGGTATCAGACGGTTCACTTTTCGGTTCATTCGGATGAATGATCACTCAGAATGCCGAAATCCAACATCGCTGGATTGGTTCACTTCATTTATCACTTTTGATTCATTTAATGCCTAGACTTTTCATTCTTAATGAAAAATGCGGAATGAAAGCCATAAACGAATAAAAAGTGAACCGTCTGATATTACCTTTAGAAGCTCATAAAATCCGTAATAAAAAATCCGGGGACGTATTTAAAAAAACAAAGTTGATGTTGGCAGCTCAATGACGAAACGTCGGCTTGAAAATCTGATAACACCATCTTGAAGAACAGAAAAAGTAGCAATGAAAATGTAAAATTTATTTTGCTATATCTATTCAAATAGAGTTAAAAAAAATAAAAATTAAATCGCGAATATTCGGTTTTTCCAAAAATCTTCGGAGGTATTCGGAATTTTTAAAATTGTAAAGTGACATTTTGATCAGCATCAAATTGCGCAACTTTGCTTCCTTTTAACCGACCTCGTATCTCTTCTAGTTTCCGAGATTCCAATGATGAGGCTCGAATTTGGGACACCCTGTACATACTTACAAAGTCCGGAAAATCCCTATCACTTGTATACCTACCTACATTAGAGGTAAGCATTTTTATATCAAAACAACAATTTAGAAACTAACATGAAATATATTAAAATATTAGTAGGTACCTATTTAAGTTAACTATTATTATCGAAACAACTGTTGCAAACAAAAAATTAAAAATTATTTAAGAAGTTTATCCCTAATATCACATCTACACCAAGAACTGATACACAAAAGACGTTTATTAGATGTTTCATTTAACTTAACATTCTGAAGTATCGTTTGTGTTATTAACGAAATAAAACAGTAAATTATTTAATTGCTTTTTATTTGCTCAAACCGAGAGCGAGACCAAACCGAGACAAGACCGAGACCGAGACCGAGGTAGTCTCGGTCTCGGTCTCGAACTTCTAGACCCGAGACCCAGACCGAGACAATTTTTTTTTCTTCGAGACCAAGGTCTCGGTCTCGGTCTCGCGAACCCCTACCAGCAAGCAATGTTTACTCCAATTTTTTCCTCACCGGTCACCGGTTCATATCAACACGAGTTATTTACAAATAATGCGTTCCGGTATTACATCGATTCGACAAAGCCGAACGATAACATTCCGATAAATTTATGACGAACGGCTAAATCCCCATGGTTGCGATCCAAAATGCTGTGCGCGATGCGACACGAATCCATGTCTCTACGTTCTAGCAAAATTTCTATTAATTTACCTTTTTTTCTAATTTTGGATTAGCTTTGGGTCCTGTTGATTGAGTCCCCGTAGCGAGCGAAGCGAGCGGAGGGCCATACAAAGTCATAATAATACCCAACTTGGGATTTAGTCGCGCGTAAATTATGAGTCAGCTTGCCTCTGTGGCTAGTTTTTAGGGGTTAATTTCGTGAAAAAATGGCACTCTTCGACTTACTCAAAATTTTTTGAATACAGTTATAACAATAATTACAATATACAGAGTCCTTATTCCCATAGACAGTGTTTTTGAACACTGGTATTGAGGATAATTGCATTTTACTAATAACAGTAGGTACGATTTCCCATAAACTCTCTAGTACTGTCTGTGGCTATAATATCCCTTGAAATATTATGTTAATATTTGATTTTTGAGTTTTATTTATTATCCTGTAGATAAGTTTATTCTGTTCATACTCTTAAATTCTCATATAGATCTACAGTATGAGTCAGTGGATCATAATTAAATATAACTTTTAGTATTTTGTTTTACAATATTTGCATCGAATTGTAGTTTATTTTTATAGTCCCACATGTGCCCCATACGGGGATCAAATGTCGAAAACGTGATAATACGAAGACATTATAAACATTTTGTTTCTATTTTTTATATTCATCATTATATGGTATAAAGGTTTTACTCTATGTAAAACATTAATAAATGTAACAATGTTTTGTCATGCCCTCGTATATAAATAACAGTTTGCTAGTATAATAATTAAATTAGCAGTGAGCACATTTCATTTTGTTAAGATAGCGTCTGCCTCGCTGACGAGAGGTAAAATATGTATATAATTTTTTTTCTTTACTGATTCATTCGCATTTTTGACTATAACCCGTTCGCACTATATTTTATTCCAATATAGTTAGTTATAGAAGTTTGAGAGTGGTTTTATTTTAAGTTTATTAAGTAAACAAATTAAGGTTACAAGTGTCATTTTATATATCTAAGATAACCAGGTCTTTATGTATTTTTGAAATTTTGGCATATAGTATTATATGGACTCACCCCCTGATTTGCTTCTTACGATGAATATTGCCCCCTTTTTTCGCCTGCTTTGCGAACAAGACGTATCACATTTATCACTAACACTTTCACTGTCTTGAAATACGATTTTAAGGCATTTTTCTTCTTAAAACCAAAAGAAAGATCCGATTTACGGATTCTTTACTACTTGTCACCGAACGGTACAAAATTGTAATGACGCAACAGGGCGATGAGCTCGAGCGACCGGGCCTGGGACGGCTGAATCATCATGTTTTTTGATAACTTCCTTAAAACTTGTACCGGTTGGAATAAAATTGTATACTACAAAATGTAATGAAGGACGGCGGATATGCGAAGGATAATTATAATTATGTTGCTGTAGTAAAATCAAGCATTTTAGTTGAGAATAAAATTGGCTACTTTTAATGGAAACATAGAAGGGGAAAATTTACGAAATCAACCCAATTTGGTAACCTTTTTTATGGCAGTGGCATACACACTAAAGAGATCAATGGCGCTCGACGAGCGGTGTATGCGAATATGTAGATCGACACGGTTCTTGAATTGTTTTGTAGGTTGTAATTAGGGGGAAACAGATGTCCTGGGAGTGAATTCCACGGTGATGCAGTGCGCCAGACAAAGGTAAAGCGATGTTCTAGGTGTTTCCAGTTGTACGACGAACTGGCGTTCTTGCCGTTTGTCGTGACTGTCTGACAGGAGTTGCCAGGGGCGGGATGAGGCGGGCCAAATCCTGGGAACATCTGCCGTGAAAGTATCTTGACCTACGCAGTCCTAGTATGGGGTCATGCTGCTCCGATCCATTGTCTCTGGCCTGAAAAGAAGGGTCATGTGAATTGCTGGGACGGCCTTTCAGGGAGTTCTTAGTATCGGTCGAAACTAATTATATACACCAGAACCTCTTACATTATCACGAATCTAATTATTTATGTTTTAATTTAAATTAATTAGTTGAGCACCACTTTGTAACTATAATTAGAGCCCTGAAAGTAGGGCGCCACTTTTTAATGATTTATTCAGTCGCTAATTTGTAAGGATAGTTAATTTATTTAATTTAATTAAGCATGAGATTAGGGTGTGGATTGGATTGTTTCCTTTGTCAACTGAAAATTTTTTGGGGCGCCAGAACTCCTAGAGACAACACGAACTGAACATGAATGCAACAATAAAAACAGAAATATCAATTTGCTGTCCGTGATGTCTCACAGAGCTCTATCTTGCGGCAAATCAAAGAAATAAATTAAAAACAAGCCATATATTAACTATACGATTATATAACAAATGTGATTTATGGTACCATGTAAACTGGAGTTATCAATATAATTAAATTTCAAATACAATCA
>MU183194.1:160150-194187 GCA_016904865.1 Pissodes strobi
ATTCAAAAGAAAATTATGAAACTTGTCCAAACAGTGGCTCTCGGCAAATTTAAATTAAAGACAACTTGATTTTTATGATAAATACTAAAATCGAGGTACAACCTCCCTATAAACGAGTATTATTATAACTTCAAATAAGTAATTTCTATTACTTTTTTTATATGGCCCTTGGCACCTAAACGAAAATTGAGTGTAATTACACCTCAATTAATTAAAGATAATGATAAGATAATCACTATCTCGCCTTGAGATTGTGACTTACATAAAATATAAAGAGAAATAAACCAGGTAAATTTACACACGTGTACTTAAACCTCTCATATATGTAAATTAATGTCGGTACATCATTGCTGAAACGTGGCACGGTAAGTGCTAATAATTATATGCTTGATGTTACAAATAAACTGAAATATTAATGGAATAAGCCTGAAAAGAAGAATATTAAACTAGCAATATTATGAGGGAAAATTCGAAGGCATTCTGCAGAAAATTCAATTTACTACCTTTGCAGGAATATATAGAATCCAAGAATTTCCCAAACAATACTGTTCAATTTAAAAGAAAATACGTAAAATACTATGCGTGACCGCTAAACGATGAAATAATTTCGATCTCTAAAAATTTGGATTAACCATTATCAAATTACATGAATTCGGCTAATAAGATACGCAATTATCCACCAACAAATCGGTATTTGAACCTAATGGTCACTACAAAAAAATTAAGATTATTGACATCGTAGATTACTCGAAAGTGTAATATAAAAATGCTAAATTCTTGCATTAGCGAAATATGATAAGTGAATCAGAAACAATTATTATAGACCGGGGGATAGTGACAGATTTTGGGACACGATTTTACTCAGTATGCCTTTCAGAGGACAATATTATCCTTATATCTTCATGATAATAATGCATGAATCAAAGAGTCGTCTTGGGTTCTTCATATTAAAAAATTATTCATCATTTGTTCGAAAACCATGTGTTTTGGTACGATTTTAATCAGGCTGCCATGTGCTCTGAAATGAAATTCAAAATAAAAATTCCTCGTAAAATCATTGGCATACCGTTAAGGTGGGCCCGAAGTGCTGATATGGCCACGTGAACTTGTATTTGAATAAGGAAATTTTCCGTGTTTTTAAACAGGCTGCCACTGATAAGTATACATGTTCTTGTTACAAAACTGCTTAAAAAATATGGCATACCGATTGCGTATGCCCAAGTACTGTTTACATTGCAACAATTTTGTACAGCTATGGAATAACATTCTGTGATCTTAGTCAGTATGCCATTCTATTTTCATACAGTTAATGGTAACGTATGATGTATATGATATGGGCATATCGTTTGTGAGGGTAGAAATTATAGGCATACGCAAAAAACATTGCAAAATAGAAAAAACAAATTCCGTGTTTTTAAGCAGTATGCCGTTTTGTTTTTATTATAATCATGGTATATGTAGATGGAATAACAAATGGCATACCGATCGATAAGGCCCAAGCTTGTTGAAAATATTTAAAAAAGATGCAAATATAGAAAAAACCAGTGTAAGAAAAACGTAACATTTTTATGTTTTTAAGCGGTATGGCTTTCTGTTATTATTATAATCATGGTATATGTAGGTGGAATAACAAATAGCGCACCGATTGATGAGATCTAAAGTGTATAAACATAGAGAATAAAAAAAAAGAATTTATGAAAATATAGTTTATTGGAAATCGATCATATAACATAATTATTGAGTAAATTTTTTTCCATCACTCCACCATATCTATTTCGAAGTTTGGTTCTTCGTCGCTAACATTCTCCTCTTCTTATGTGACTTCGATGTCGATTTTATCATCTTTCTCATCAATGAAGTCGTCAACATCATAGTCTTCATCATCATCATCCAAGGCTGCGATCGATTTGATGTCATCTTGCCAGTCCCTTTCATGATCTGTAAATAATCATAGGTATTTCACATATTAATGAGAACCTTAAATAATATGTGTAAATGACAAGTGACGGTTGTCATTTCTTTTTGTATTACCTTCTGTAGCGTTCGGTTCAATGAAGATTTCATGAACGAATTGCGGAACCTCGTTGCCTTCAAAGCAATGGAGGGTGTACGTATTATTCGGCTCTATCATCCAGCCAAATTCCGTCGGATTTAAGATGCTTGGATTTGACAAGTGCGAATTGCTTCACATATTACCAATATATGTCGTACGCAATATGTCTTATTGGAGCTCTATTGCATGGTGGTAGAATGCATGCATTGAAATTCAAGAGATTTTTTAAAAAAGTTTCGGTGCTATCAAGCATGCTATAATTACAGGTAAACAGATGAACTCGTGCCTCATTTACAGTCGTACATTTTTAAGTCCGTTTTTTATGATATTTTTGGAGTTTTATTGTGAAAAAAATATGAATTTTTCACTGTAGTGTTTGATATGTTTCGTCCTTATTTTCAATGCATTGATATGTAAACTGTTGTCGCTAACATACTTGGTTTCTAAAAAAGTTCAAATTTTAAGGATACAGAGGGGCAATATTCACTCATATTGCATGAATATAAAGCAAAAAGAGCTTAACAAAAAAAGGTCGTGTGTAGCACAGTACACGTGTTAGAAGTGAATACCTCTTTACCGAATTGAGCTTTATAACATTATGCTATGAATCCAAATACACTGCGAATATATAATAGAAAATCTGTTATAGTGTAAAATGCGTGAGAGTCTTCTAGAAGTCCGATTCAATCGCGACTCGAACAGTCAAAATTATCGATTCCATAAGAGAGAAAGAGTCATATACTTACTTTATCTCTTGAGACGAAAATTCCAAAGCGTGTCGTCACGCGGGCTTGAAACATCACTCTCATGCGGCTAAAGAAGTATTCACTTCAAAAAGAATCGAATTTATCTCCGCTCTAAAATGGCAATGCATTCTACTATCTTTAATTTAAGAAAATTTTGCAAAAAACGGGTTTAAAATTTAAGATGGCTATTACGCCCCCTGGCGGTCATTTTGAAAATTTAAAAATAATTTCCAACATTTTCTCTTGGCCGCTTTAGTCCTTTAGTCATACATTTTGTTACCGTAAGTCTTTACGACAATTACTTTTCGAGATATAGCCGAATGCCATTCTTAGTTTGCAAGGCCTGTTTTACCATTAGGCCCATTAGGCCAGGGCCTAGAGCCCAAACACAAGTGGGGCCCAAATGTGCAGCATAAAAACTACATAATTATAACAATATTTTTTTAAATATACATTTCCTCCAAAAAAAAATCAGGATACTGTTACGCCATCTTTATAAGTAAGTGGGCGTGCGAAACAATTTTGACGGTAAAAAGGCACTTACATAGTTCAGCATTTTACAAAATTAAAGTAAAGGCGAAAAAATGAGTAGTTAGTGTATAGTCCCAAATCTGGCTGTGTTTACTCTTATGTATCCAAACTTTTCGAAGAAAAGTGTTAACTTCAGTGCGAGCTTCAGTGTATTTCTGTTATTTTAAATATTATTTTATTTTTACTAATTTATGCTTTGGTTCAATAATTTTTTTAAAATCTTATTTCGTGTTTCTTTTCTAGTTTTTCTAAAATCTGTTATTTTTTATTAAAATTAATGCAAATTTATAAATAATAGAAAAGCTTAATTTAAATCTGAATAAAAAACTACATTATAATCAATATTTTTAGTTCGAAATCGAAACAAAAAAAAGTCAAGTGGGAGCCGAAGTCATATTGGGGCCCGAAAATTTGCTAGGACCTAGGGCCCAACTCCTTGGAAAATAGGCCCTGTTAGTTTGGGTTAGTAGCTACCCGGTACTAAAAGAAAGGGAAATCGTGTTGTATGTAGCCTACTGCCTCCTACTTGACGAGCTCTGATAGTGCATCATGCCATGTTCTTGCGGTGCGGGCGACCCTGTTCGATTCCCGTCAGTAACAAAACTTTTTTTTACATTTTTTAATATGAAAAACCCTCACAACTTGTATGTCGCTTTTATTTTAACAAAGTAAATTACTAACTTTAATTATAAACCAAGAGGCATACTGATTAAAAACACGGTTTTTTCCTATTTTTTTACAATTTTTTATATGGAAAACTCGCCCAACTCGTATGCCGTTTCTTATTTCACCTAGATATACCATGATTATAATAAAAACTAAAAGGCATACTGCTTAAAAACGCGGATTTTTTTTCCCTATATTTGCAACTTCATTTTCATTTTTTAATATGACGAACCCGCACAACTCGTATGCCATATTACATATCAACATTTTAGGATACAAACTTAATGTCACAACAAATTTTGTACTGACTAAAATCACAGAATGTTATTTCATAACTGTACAAAATTTTTGCAATGTAAACTGTACTTGGACATACGCGATCAGTATGCCATCTTTCCTTAAGCAGTTTTATAACAAGAACTTGTATACTTGTCAGTGGCAGCCTGTTTAAAAACGCCGAAAATTTCCTTTTTCAAATACAAGTTCACGTGGCCATAGCAGCCCTTCGGCCCTACCTTAACGGTATGCCAATGGTTTTCCGAGGAATTTTTATTTTGAATTTCATTGCAAAGCACATGGCAGCCTGATTAAAATCGTACCAAAACACATAGTTTTCGAACAAATGACGAATCATTTTTTAATATGAAGAACTCAGGACGACTCTTTGATACATGCTTTATTATCATGAAGATATACGGATCATATTGTCATCTGAAAGGCATACTGAGTAAAATCGTATCCCAAAATCTGTCACTATCCCCCGGTCTATTAATTATATATTTGAAAAATGAAAAGATTAGTGAAATATATGCAAGATAAATAAAATATTTCAAGATCAAAAAACTAGCACTTACCGAGTCAAACGTTGCCCCAAAGATAAACGACCTTTCCTTTAAAATTTAAGACGTTCAACCTATTCTGATTTTCGATGCTCTCATTGGGTAGTTTAAATCACGTGACAACCGTTATAGGATATACGGCGACAAACTATGGAAATACTCAACATACGCCAAATATAGCAATATATTTAGATTAAATGCTTAAATTACAAATATTGAAAAGCGTACTACGTCCTTCAATTACCAACTATATGAGATAAGTCCGTTTCCAAATAGATGTCACTCTCTTAATATAGAAATCTACAAAGACATGAATCTGCAAATTATGGATATAAACCTGCATACCTGTTCTTCTTAAATAGTTAATTGTGCGAAATATACCCATTCACAGATAGATGTCACTGGCGATTAATATACCGAACATCGAAAACCATTGATAAATAGATATAATTTAGTGGATCGGAATAAACTTATTTTTAATAACTTATATTCGGTTACAACATGTGGTGAGAATCTCGATTTATTTAATAGCTATGGGAATGTCAATGGGTATGAAACAAAGGGACAATAAGTGGTTAGAGTGAGCCGCAATACTGAAGCATGAAGTTTTACAATGTTTTAAATAATGAAATAAAATCACTGCGAATAAATTAAACAACTGTTGATTAAAATAATTTTATTTTTAGTATAAATGAGGTGGTGTAGATTTAGGTAAGCAGTAAACATTTTCTGATTGTTAACGTATAGTTTTTTTTTGTAATTATTTTTAAACATCTTTTTAACATTATTAAAATAACTAATGTATCTCAGTATATGGTATTATTTTTGTTATCGTATTGACATGAAAAAAATATTGGGTATTTAGGATTGAAACATTATCCTCAAAGTGAAATTATATTTTAGAGATGCGCGCTTGCCACATTGTTGATAAACACCATACCTTTATGGGGGGTTCATCGAATTGCTTTCAACTGGTCTCATAGCGCAGTGGTCAGATGCTGTGCTTGTGATACGGCGGCCCGGGTTCAATTCCCGTCGATGTTCCTTTTCAAGATTAAGCTTGTTTAATTTTTAAATTTGGGATAATTTTGTTTCGTTGGCCCCGGAGCGAGCGGAGGGCATTGCATAAAGTGAAAATGTTTAAATACAAATGTAAAGATTAAACAACGCATGTGTTAGTCAACAATGTGATTCGCGCGCAATTCTGAAGCCGTGTGATGTGGTCCGGGGGGCAACGTTTTATATAAGGCGAGGGGCTTAAATCTTAACGTGAACGAAATCACGGATCCATATAGTTACCTTACGCAAAATCATCATTTTGTCGATAAATAATATGATTTAAAATTGCAGCGAAACACTGAATGGTCCTAACAAGGAGATATCACAAATCAGAAAAGCTATTCCCCAAATAATAGCAGTTAGTGGCAAGAATATTCTTCTTCTCGGATTCGGGACCACTGTGGGATTTCCTACAATTTTGATTGGTAGTTTGACTGGAGAGGATCCTAGAGAAACAATTTCAATGAGCCAAGATGCCATATCATGGATAGGTATGTAAGGCAGGGTGCGAAACGTCTCTCTTTATATTGTTCTTATGAAATAACGAATTGTCTGACGAATATGGACCGATGATATTATTGTTAGCAGGTGCAATAATGTTTTTTTATAGAGAAATCCATAACTCGCTCTGAGAAGGCGTAGCATTTGTAAATTTCAAAAAATTTTTGTGGCACACTTTTTACTATTCGCGATGACAGAAAACTGAATTTATTAATAAGAAAAAATAGGTACCACTGACTGCTAGTGTATCTAATATTTGAAATGTATTAAAGTACTGAAATTTTCATGATAAAGCTTGTATAACTTTAACTAAAACAGAGTTTTATCCACAATACCGAAACAGAATATTTGCACTCGACGCGCGTTTCGCTAACCATGTTAGCATCATCAGGAGATGATTAAAACTATATACTAACCCAACGTAGTTGTATAACTTTGTTTAATATATATTTTATATATATATATATATATTTGAGCCACATAGGAAGTCGAAAAGACTCAATTGGAACGCAACATTCCAACAATTCTAGTTTTGGAGTTATTAGCCTTTAACATCAAAACCTCTCAGTTGGGTTGTGGGTCACCCAGCGTAACGTTTATCATAGCAAATCTGATACAATGATAGAATAAAGAAATAGTAGCGGATAATGCCAAAAAAAAAAACTGTTGGATGCTAAAAGTAATACCTAATTGTACTTATAATTACAATTATGGTACGAAAAATGTCTGAATCTTCAAACTGATACGAATGAGTGAAATATCCGTAAATTATGTTCATTTGTCAAATATTAATATTATATATTAAATATTAGTTTGTTAGTAAAAATGAAAAGTTGTCAGCTGAACGGTACCTATATTTATTTTCAGGATCTTTGACATATCTTTGTAACCCTATTGGCTGTGTTCTCTCTGGAATTATAACTCAACCCATTGGAAGACGGAAGTCTATGCAACTGGTAACTCTGCCATATTTGGCAGCTTGGTTGCTGTTCCATTTTGCATCTGAGCCTTGGCATGTATTTGTTGCTCTGGGTATAATAGGTTTCAGTGGAGGACTTCTCGAAGCCCCAGTGAGTAAAAAATCCTAAATAGCATATTTGTCATAGTTAGACAGTAAGTAGACTTATCGAGTAAGATCCAATATTAATATCCGTCTCTTAGTAGCTTAACCAAGAACTTAAATTATTAAAAATATTGGTTATAACATCTCTCACCACTGGCCCAGACACCGTCCCAAGCTTCATTGTTAGAGACTGTTCCATCGTTTTGTGCGAGCCACTGTGTCATATCTTCATTCTGACTCTGGAACTGGGCATGTTTCCCAAAATCTGGAAGGTGGCAAGGGTCTGTCCTATTCATAAGATGGGCAATTCAACAGTTATTGAGAATTATCGTCCTATCTATATCCTATTCCTATGGTAACTTCTCCAAAATATTCGAGATTATCCTGCACAAATTTATATTCTCAAAGATCAAACTTTCCGACGAGCAACATGGATTTTTCTCAAAAAGGTCGTGTTTGTTCTCTCTCGCACTGTATCTGCGAGGCTCTTAATGATAGGAGCCAAGTCGACGTAATCTACACGCACTTCCACAAGCGTTTGATCAGATTGATCATTAGGTATTATTGTTATTTGGTTTTTCAGACAGTCTCCTCGCACTCCTATAATAATCATATCTTTTAGATGGAAGGCAGATTGGGGGCTTTAGATCTGACACATTTATCCAAACCTCGGAAGTACCTCAGGGTTCCAACCTTGAATCCCTTCTATTCAATATATTTGTTAACGATCTAATTCGCAAAATTGACTGCTTCAAGCTTGCCTACGCTGACGATCTTAAAGTCTTGAACCGCATGGACATCTTTGCAGAAGGTTTTCTCTTGCAGGCTAACGTTAACGCTGTTGGTGCGCAACCAGCAGACTTGATCTGAATCTCTCAAAATGTAATGTCATTATTGGGTTTTCTAATTAGAAATTGCAAACAGTTTACCAACATATTTGTCATCAAACTGCTTTACTAATCCTTCGTTAGAACGAGGCCTAATTATGGGTCATTTGTACGGTGTCCGTTGTATGATTGCCACATTGATTCGGTGGAGGCTGTGCAGTGCAGAGGCGATTTCTCAAGTATCTTAGGTTCAGAGAGGAGGTGTGTCTACCCAGACAGAGGGTTTGATTAGAACCTTTTTTTGTCCAAATTCGGGGAACTGTCGCTATCTGAGCGCAGACTCACAATCGGTGACATTCCTTTAGAGGCTTCTCCATGATGTGATCGATTGTCCCTTTCTTTTGACAAGGGTATCATTTCTGTACCAGAGCCCCATTCACAACATGTGCAAAATTTTCAATCTTGAATCAAATGCCTCGCCTGTGATATACATACCAATAGCTTATCTGGCGTCCTGAAACACCTGCGTGAGGCGTCTGGTTTCCCACTTTAACTGTATCTCCACATTTTTCACCTTGTTTTCATTCCCTTCTTCTTTATCGCATTTCTAATTTTGGCTTCTTTTATTTATCTTTTTTAGTTTCCCTAACTTACTTTGCGTTATTCGTATAGATCTTGATCCTTATTTTTAGTCTTAGTTTGCTAGTTTATTTGGATTACAACTTTTATTTATTTCATTTTTTTGTATAACAATATTTTTGTAAATTACTTGTTCCTAATTTGTATGTGGAAATAAAAAGCTTATTACTATTTTTATTACTATTATTATTATTATTATTATTATTATTATTGTTGTTGTTGTTGTTGTTGTTGTTGTTGTTGTTGTTGTTGTTGTTGGTGTTGTTATTATTATTAATGTGCGCCTTGTTTTCCAGGTGCTAACTTACGTCGCAGAGATCACCGAACCTCGTCTCAGAGGTGCTTTGAGCTCTACAAGCATTATGTCTATAAACTTGGGTGTTCTCATCTCATTTATACTTGGTACCTTTTTGACTTGGCGAACCATGGCCCTGGTCAATGCTGGTATACCAATCCTAGCATTCATATTATTGCTGTTCATACCAGAGTCTCCATACTGGCTAATATCTAGCAATAGATTAGAAGAAGCACGCAAGAGCTTAGCTTGGCTTAGGGGAACCACAAGTAAAGACTGTATAGAAGAGGAGTACTTGCAGATATATGAGAATTTGCAAAAGCATCCCATGGCAACCGACATCAGCAAACTTTCTACCCTGCAAAAAATAAACCTATACTTAAAGCCCAGCTTTCTGAAGCCCTTCTTTTTAATATCATTGACTTTTATTATGGGCCATTTTGGGAACACTTCTCTCACTGTTTATTTGATAAAGATATTCAATGTGCTGGCAGTTCCTATCAGTTCTTACTACGCAACAATCTATATAGGCATTGCCCAGTTTCTAGCTGTCATTATTTGCGTGTTTGCAATTAAATATTTAGGTAAAAGAATTTTAGTCAACATTTCTCTGACTGGCGTATTCATTTGCTTTTTAGCCACTGGTACCTACAGCTATATTGTTGGAGCAAATTATTTAACTAGCACATCTAATAACATTAAGGAGTCTTACAACTGGGTTCCCCTAGTGACGTTAATAGGTCAAGCATTTTTCACGTACCTTTGTATTAAAGGGCTTCCTTGGATTCTCATAGGTGAACTTTACAACAATGACGTTAGAGCATTTGGGTCGGGACTTAGCGCCGGTACAGGATACGTTTTTGGATTTATAGCCAACAAGACTTTTTTAGATTCTGTAAAATTCGCTACTTTACCTGGTGTCTTGTGGTCCTACAGTGCTGTGACTCTCATTGGTATGATATTGTTGTATTTTTTATTGCCAGAGACAGAAGGAAAAAGTTTAGCACAGATTACTGAGCATTATTCAGAAGGAAAGAAACTCGATAATAAGGTACACCGGGAAAAGAAAATTACGAATGACAACAAAAATATTGAAGAACAAAAACACAATTTAGTCAGTGACGAATAATAACAAGTAACGAGAAAAACACTGGACAAAATCTATTGAAAATTTCTTACATAGAAGAGTCGGGTTAGCTATAGATGGTCCGTCAAGAGAGACTTTGGAAGATAAACTGAATATGTCAACGAAAAGTGCATTATATTTCTCATGAAAATAATAATAAGGAAATAAATTTTTTTGATAATATATAAGTTGTATTACACACTGCTCAAATGTGTAACAGTTATAGGTATTTTATTCCTTTAGAAAATGAATCAATAAACTATTCCATCTTTGCCGTTCCTATCCATCAATAACATTATTGGAGGGGTTATATGTTTGTCAATGTTTATACCTATAATAAAAATTTTCATGGCATCACAAAGAAACATAAGACACGCCTAAATTATCAATACCAGAAAAATAGCAAGGTCTCAAAATTCAGGATTCGGCAAATGTATGACCCATTTTATTTCATTAATGACACAAAAACGATTCGGTTATGTTTAATGGAAAAATAGGTTTTGTAAGTTTTGTTAGAATTGATAGTTGTTAAAATGGTGCGTTCATCTACACATCTTTTGTGTTAAGAAATTGATACAATGTAATTCAGTAATCGTTGTTTTCGACGTCATTATTTGATGTCCGTTGCTCCTCTCGGCATAAGACTATTTTGACTTGGCGCAATAAATGGAGACAGCTGGGATCTATTGTAGTCAAGTGGTAGACCAAGAACTGCCTGCAATAAAAGTAGCGAAGAAAGAGTAAAAAATGCAGTTATTGCTAGTTCAAAAAAAAACACTGTTTAGCATATGCTTCCGGACTTCCGGTTGCTTGGGAAGCACGAGAAGAACGCTTAAACGGATGAACGCTATTTGATCCATGCTACTCAGTTTTCGATACCTTGGTGATAATAGCACCAAAGTATCGAAAATCAGCTTTTCATGAGTGACGCGCCACATTTTTATCACAACGGCGCACAGTGTCCTGTGGCATAGGCAAAACTGGACAAAATTCAATAACTTTTGTTTATAGTAAATATGCTGTGTTTTGAAAATATATTTTTAATATCTAAACATACTTTAACAGCAAAAATACAAAAAACCAGAATATGACAGGTGTCGAAACACTTGTCACCTAATTAAAGGTTGATAATATTCAAATACAAATTTTACACACATAGAGTTTCTCGCACAAAAATTATAAACAGTTATTCCTTAGAATACCTGATAGAAAAATAAGTATACATTGGCCTTAGTAACTTTTATGCAGTAGATTTCAAATATTTAGATATAAATTGTACAATTCATGGCCTCGTGGCTCTACGGGATTAGTAAAAAGTACCGGAACGCTTCAATATCTTTAAAACCGTTAAAGTTGCTCTAACAAAATTTGGTATATGTGGGCTTCTGGGCATGCAGAATTGAATAATAGTGTTGCTAGATCTCTTAGTTTTGCGTTTTGCTCTCCACATAGTAATTGTGTGGCTAAAAACTGAAAAATCTGGCAATGGTACTGATCTGATGCTTCAAATCCGCATGCACAGAAACCTCCAGATACGGAATTTTGTAAGCGCAATGGTTTTCAGATATAATTTATGCCATCCGGTGTTGTCATGGCAAGCAATTAGTAGATATAGAATTTTGAAAATTTAGGATATTACTATATTTGGTAGCTTGGAAAATAGTCTTTATCTATACTATTTACTACACTACGTAAAATATTTCTGACCGACAAATTTAAATAAAAAAAAAAACAGTGAAAAAGCTTTCTGAGGCGATAAAGATGTATTTTTTTCTGATATAGGATCAGATAACTGTTCAGACCTTTCGGCAGCAAACCGTAACTCGGCCGGAGTTTTCTCAGCTAATTCTTGCACTCGTCGTTTTTTAGTTTTCACTGAAGCCTCATCGAAAGGTTTTCGTGCTCTTCCACGAGTAGATCTAGATAGTTTTGTGACACTTGGTGGTATATTAGGTAAGACTAACAGTTGTGAAAAATCCATATTGCTATCGAGCTATATCTGGTGACGTTTCTCAAAACGTTTGCGCGTTCTATGACAGTCCTTCCACATTCTACTAATATTTAAACAAAAATTGGTACTTTTTCTTGCAACAATCTCTCATATTCCTCAGGGATGTCCTTTAGTTTAAGGAATGCCTTAATCCCAGCGATTACTTCTATAACTTTGTCGCTGCCTGAGCCGGGCACCCATATATCAAAAAGGCTTCTGTTTTTGACCTTGAAGGCGATCTCTAAAAATAAATTATAATGGAGTTGTTGCAGCGTGCTGCAGGAATCTCTTATTGGATAATGACGACCAATAAATATATTGTTATTTCCCAAAAAAATACTGATACATTTTTCTACATATTTTTTTAATCTCCTGTCAAAGTCTGAGTACGTGTATTCTTAGAAAAAATTGGTTCGCGTTTGTTTAAGTTTTATTTATATGAAAAATACAAAAGCAAAATCAAAATAATATTGGCAACAATAAGTACTTACCTTCCATAGCATTTTCCATAATTCACATACACCGCTTATGAACTGCGATTTAAATTAATAACTTTCTCAAACAAATCAAAAATGACAAATAGTTCAACAATTTGCTGCGTAATTATTTTATATGACATTCCAGCGCCTACTGCCAAGTCGTTTTAACAGGCTTACACTTAATAATAAGGTTTTTAGACATTTAAGGCATTTAAAAATCGTAGATACAAAATATATTTGATTTTTGAAATATAATATTTTTGAATATTGTCCATGGTACGCAACACTGTGCGGCGATGCAAATAAGCTAAATTACCGTTATATTATTGGGCTCAGAGTCATGAGAATATTCGGTAAATTCATGAGCGATCTTTACGTTGCCCTAAAGGGACTGTATGCTTTATTATTTCATCGTCTAGAACCCCGATACTCAACCTGAGGCCCGCGAGGCTTTTGTAAGTGGCCCACTTCCTACCTGGCATAGTTAAATAAATTGTCAAGTGAAGTTAGCAACAGGTCAACTGTCGCAAAAATCCTATTCACATGGTTCTGACACGTAGGGAACCGCGACAGCGCTCTATCTTTTTCGATTAGTTCTATGGTTACGTCACAGTTTATACCGTCACCGAATCAATTATTCAACTCTGAGCCGGCACCTTTGATGTTAGTGAAGCCAAATTCTATTTTCTCATGAATTCTCATATTTCGAGCATGCTCATATTAGTTGAAAACGTCAGAATTATATGACCAGCTGGGCCGTGGACAGAGTCGAACTAGGATATAATCATAGGCATATATATCTAAGTCTATGGATTTAATACACAATATTCGCGAAAGCAGTTTATAAAAAGCACTACAAACAAAGCCGACTCTCGAACAAACAAGATGGTAGTTTTCGCTTTTCGGTTCTTTTTCAATCAACATAATTTTCCTGCAGCCGTGCAGAAAATCAATAATCGAGATATCATCTGAATACAAGCACAATACAAGCCTGTTGCGTGCCTCGTTTTACGGTTAATTCTCGCCCACACTATCTCTATCTCTTTCTCCTGACAGGCGGTATCTTATTAAAAAGTGACATACATATATTCCGAACTGATGTTTTATTTATAAAGGCAGCGTTCACTCATTGAGCGCAGACGCAAGATAAGAACTCCTAGCTCTCCTATTGGTTGAAGTGCTTGGCTTCAAAACACGTGGAGAGTTGTTTAACTGATTCAGGTAGGGTATAAACTGTGGCTACATCGTCGCAGCGAACCGCGCAAACCTGACACAGAATCCCCGTATATTTCCACACCGTGCGACGTGTTTCGTATTTGTTTTAAAACACTTAATTTCTAATAAGAATCAAAGCTAATTAACAGTGAACCTCGCTGAGTGGTTGCAGTGTATTGGTGTGTCTTTTGGTGGTAAGCTGTTATTTTATTATAAAAATAACGACAGGAATCTTCAAAATTAAATCGAAAAAATCTGATAAAAATCGATTGTTTTAAGAAGAGTGAGAAACGGTATATTTTGTTGTGCCTAACAAAAATAACGCAACTACTTGTTTAAAATGTCGAAAAAGCGTTATATTAAAGAAATATAATAATTTGTCTCGTCATTTTACCACAAAACACATACCTTTCAACGAAACGTTTGCTACTGATCTCTCTTAAGTGTAATCTAAATTTGAACGAAAATCTTCTACACCACTTCCAGCAAGATTATGCACCCCCACACTATACTGCTGGCATATTTAGGAAGCCTGCGCATTACAGAATCTCAGTTAAACAACGCCGCTTGATTGGCTAACTTCAACCCCACCCGTCAATGTTGTTCACGTTTTTTTCACTTCACGCTGTGCTGCATTGTATCAGCAGACAGTCCGAGTTGCCACGGGATGTGGCCAATCAAATCCCATCATCTTCGCCTAGGCTCGAGAACACCGAAGTACAAAATCTGGAACTGATCAATGACAGTATGTGACAAGAGGTGTTGCATTGTATTAGCAGGCAGAAATGTCAAACTGGTGAGAGCAGTTTGATTACGGAGAGCCACGAGATGTGGCCAATCAAATCTCATCATCCTCCCCCAGGCTGGAGAACACCGAAGTACAAAGTCTATTAGTTGAAAATTCCCGACTGATTTGAAACAAAATAGGGTAGAATAATAACTATTGTCGATTTCCGCGTTTAGTAGAATACTAATTCGGGATTTTGTGTGTATTTTTGCTAAAATTATTTTGATTTTGTTTGGGTTAGTTTGGATTAGTTAGTGTTATAATAATTTGAATAAAGATTAGCAATATTTTATTTAGTTTCATCACCAACAATGAGAAAATTTAATGTTCAAACATGGCGCGGAAATTTAGTCAATCAGCGTTAATATTGTCCGTGATCGTTAGCCGCTCGTTTTTTCATCTGCGGCATCCCTTAATGTTTTCCTTACGCTACGCCACTGCTGGGGGCTCTTCATGCAACATTTCACAAGCGGCAAAGATACCGAACCAACTTAGAATATATTTCTGCAACATAAAGAGACCTAAATACAGACATTAATTCGGTACACCAACATCTACAAACAAATAGACCACACATATCAGCCCTAACAGAAACACAAGTATGTTCTACAACAACAGTAAACTACCTCTACCCTGGTTACGACCTATGCTCTCTTTTAGACATAAGTTTGGAATATGCCTTTTTATCCGAAGCGACTTTTCTCATGTCAACCGAGCAACCTTGGCATCATGTGGCTCAAGTTCACTGCCAAGGGATTAACTAAGGTAGAGAAGCTGAAGCATTTGCCATCAACTGCGGGCTTACTCAACTTATAGACGAACCAACTCGGATCGCAGAGAGGGGTGAATTTGTCGCCCTCCAGGATTTTTTTAACCACAAATCCTAACCAGTACACAATCACAGTTGGTCCGCCATTAGGTACTTCAGACCACAAACTTATTACAACGGTGTGTGAACTGCCACTCCCACAGAAGGATCCACTATTGCCACGTAAGATCTGGCATTACAATTGTGCAAACTGGGAGTATCTAAGAGATCTGTTTACAAAATCGTCTCTTCCACCTTTGATGGAACGTGGCGCCACGGCAACTACAGCCCAGTTCACCATATCCAACATGAATACTACCATGACAGAAGTTAAGTTTCAATATCGTGACATTCGTAAAATCCTCAAAGAGCTAGATACGCAAAAGGCATCAGGGCCGCCATCGTGTTAAAGAACTGCGCCAACGAAATTACACCCATTTTTTTCCAGACTTTTTCCTCTTTCTTACCGAAGGGGGATTATTCGCCCAACTTCTTGGAAACTGGCTCGAGTACAACCTCTTTCAAAAAAGGCAAGAAAACCACGCCCTCAAACTATCGCCCAATTGCCTTGCTTCCAATAATCTCGAAAGTCATGGAATGTATAGTCAATCAGCAACTACTCAAGTATCTTGAGACTAACAGGATAACTAGCGATAGGCAATACGGCTTCCGCAAACAGAGATCGACAGGAGATATTGGCTTATGTCACTCATATATGGAGTAGGGCAATTGAGAACTACGGTGAATCTCGAGCGATTGTGTTGGATATTGCGAAGATATTTGAAAGAGTTTGGCATAACTGATTGCTCAACAAACTGCCGCCCTTCGGACTGCCAGCATCTCTCTGCAGCTGGCTTGCCAATTTCCTTAAGAACCGATCTCTGCACGTTGCAGTTGATGGACACTTCTCGGACACATTCACCATTAATGCGGGAGTGCCTCAGGGCGCAATACTTTCACCAACTCTATTCCTCATCTATATTAATGACCTGCTGACCAAAACCAATAATCAGGTTTACAACTTTGCGGATGACAGTACCCTTGTCTCCCAATTCAGATCAGAAAACCTTTTACCAGCGACTGAGACATCACCGCAGACGGGAGCAAATTACAGCATTTAATCAAGATCTGGAACAGGTTCGAACCTGGGGCGACAGGATTTTGGTCCAGTTCAATGCAGCAAAAACTCAAGCATCCACGTTTTCCAAGAAAGCCAACGGCGGGCCCTGATATCATTATGGCAGGATCGACTATTCCTTCATCCTCGTCCATAGGACTACTGGGCGTCTCGGTCAACATCAATATTGTCAATCAACATGACCACGTTGCTAACGTCGCAAAATAAGCCTCGCAGAAGCCTGATGCGCTATTCGCAACAAAAAACTGTATATACCGCAGCAGCTGCTCTTGCTCTACAAAACGCAAATAAGACCGTGCTTAGAATATTGCTCACACATCTGTGGTGCCGCGCCTAAGTACACCCTAAAGCTGCTAGATTCAATTCAGAACCAGCGGCGACAGACGGCAAGGGCTCACCCATTCGTTTTACAGCTGGAAATACCTAGAACGTCGCTTTATAAGGACTCCTTTGTCTGGCGCACTGCATTACTGTGAAACTATTTCCCAGGACATCTGTTTCCTCCTAATTACAACGTACAACTATTCAAGAACCGTGTCAATCAACATATTCGCGCACACACCGCTCGTCGAGTGCTATAGGGTCTCTCTTTAGTCTGTGTGCCACTGTCATAAAAACAAAATACATTTGTATGAGACTTTTCGAGAAAAACAGGAATCTGAAAGGCTGGCTCAGGTGGTAAGGCTCTAGCGTTTTGAATGTTTAGCAATGGGTTCGACGCTGGACCCTTGCAAGTTTTTTTTTATTAGTTAGTTTTTGGCATGCCTTGGGTTAGTTCTTGTTGATTGGACTCCGCAGCAAGCGGAAGGCATTGCATGAATAAAAAGGCGTGAAGTGAAAAACGTAAACAACATTGACGGGGCTAGTGTAACACACGTATTTATCTAGCCAATCAAGCGGCGTTACTTAACTGGGGTTCTGTAACGCGGTGGTATCCTAAATACTCATACTGCCGTGGCGAGAGAGTGAGTAGTGTGTTAACGAGAGTGAGTCCTCACGGAGGAGGTAATTACCTTATCCTCCGTGAGGGCTCTCTCTCTTTTGCTTACTGAGGAGTCTTTCTCATCATGTAATTAATACATTTCCCATCCTTATCTACATATATGTTGACCTTGCCCCTGACCCTGACTTTTCCCCTCCCCTCTTAAATAAACATAATAAAACCAGCAGTTCTGTATGTTTCTTCACTTCACAGTTTAGTTTTCAATGGAAGAACTCAAATTAAGAAATCGAGTACTCAAGAGGGTCAATTCAGAAATAGTTAGTTCGGAAACAGTTAGTTCAAAAAAGAAAAAAAGTGAAGTGCATTTGAAAGAGGAATGCCCTATCTGTTTTAGTTCTTTGGAAAAAGAAAACATTTGCACACCAAATTGGTGTGAACACAAATTTTGTTTAGATTGCTTGACAGAATGGTTAAAAACGAAGGATGTTTGTCCATTGTGTAGAAGTCATTGTGATTACATTAATATAAAATATACTAATCAAAAAAGAGCTATTGTGAAAGAAACTAAATCAATTGTAGATATTTTTGAAACTATTCTAGATGGTGATAATAATGAAGAAGATAATGAACTAGTTTATATCATTCCCAGAACATCAATGTGATAATAAAAAGGAATTTTCTGTTTATAAGAAACTTTGATACTTACGATCATTTAGTCGCTGTTAGTTATATACATTAACAGTTATGGATGAGGCTGTGAAAAAGTTACATGAAGAATTTAACCAATTAACTTCAGATAATTATTATAATGCTATGCATAGCAGACCAGAATATGTTGACTTTTATTGTGAGTTTGCGGAACATTATTCGAAAGGTGCGTCCGCTTGTGCTCAATACTTCGAAAATTTCAATGTATTGCAGTTTGTAGTTGAACTGAAACAATTGGGATTTTTTGTTGAAGTGGTTAGTTTGAAGAAATATATAGGAGATCCAACTATATTAGATGTGATAAAATTGGCAGAAGAAGAATTGGGAGAACTTCAATTTGAAGTATTTGTGTAAGATATGGAGAACTTTGTGTTAGAACTTTATGAAAACTTTTTGATGTCGGAAGCCTGTTCGCGGTTTTATGCGCTTGCGGGAAATGATGCTGAAGCTCAAGATATACTGTGGTATGAGAACTATATGCAACATGCTGAGTTTTGTAAAAAAGGTGTACAAGTGTGTAGCGAGTTCTTAAAGAACAAAGACAGAGTAAAGTTTGTATTGGAACTTAATATGTTAAAATTATATTATAAGAATATATGTGTGTATTAGGAAATTTAAATGTGAGAAATGAAATGTATTTAATAAAACAAAGTTAAATAAAATTATTTTTTTTTATTCATTCATAAAAAAATTATTATAAATATAAAACACATTTGAAAGCGCACACATAGATGGTGACTTTGAATGATAAAAACATTTAGGTGTTGAAGCAATTAAAATTGGTTGTTCATCTAATTCAATTATTGGTTTGCTGGAATATTTTCTTAGGTAATCTGCTTTTTCGTTTCCTTTAACGTAAACAAATTGCGCTTGTTCAGTCAATTTTTTTACAATTGTTGAAAAGTGGTGTAGTGGAGTATAACCGATATTCCAATTAATGCAGTGGTGATTTTTCATTAACCATACAGCTTGCTTGTGCGCTTCAGGAGAAAGAGAATTCAAAGAAAATGGTTGCTTGAAAACATAATGACTAATTTTTTCTCCATCATAAGCAGCTAATTCTTTAGGTAGAAATTTATTCTTTTCATCTTTGAACGCTTGAATATCCAAAACTAATCTCATATTTTTAAAGTTGCAAATTTTTTAAACACAAAGTTTTTATTGGAATATGATTCAATACGTTTTTTCAGTTCTTCTAAATTTTTAATGAAAATGTCTAATTTCTTGAACATATTGTAAGATCATTACTTCATGAACTATATTAAGAACCTGCTTGGAGTTGCTCTATCTTTAAATGATCTTATACAACTAAGAAATATTTGTTCAAATGTTAAATAAATGTAGTGCTTCAAGAGGGTGGGGGTGAAATGTAATATTAAAAGCAACTTGAAAATTAAAGTTGTTTAACAAGTTTAGTGAGTGGGTTGTAAGTGAAAACTTTATCATGTAATATTAAACAATACGCTGAAGTATCTTTTTCTAAATCTTTGTTTAGTTCAAATTCTACTCTCATTACTACAGGTCCAGCTTGTAAAGATTCCTTTTGATGTGAGCAATTTATATAAGCAATAGGAGCTTTTGATTTAAAATCGCTTGGGTCAAATAAAGGTTCTTCGGTTTTTGCATAGTAAGAAGATCGAAATTGGGAATACATTTCATATAATATAGCATATTTATTATTACTTATGTCCAGGAGAAGATCATTATAGGGGTATCTTTCAGAATTCAAAAAAACTTTAATATTTCTCAAGTTTATATCATTAAATTCACTCATATTTGATATTTTCGAATCTCTCTTCTCCTGTTGGAACGCAACTATAACATGACGAGGAGTTTCAACTCTAGTAGATGTCTTAACAGGCCAATTGTGTCTGGATGTTTTCAACAGTTCCGGATATTCAACTAATTCCCAACTTCTAAATGCAATAACTAAATCTGTTCCCTTATCAATAATTTTTGTTAGTGATAATTCTTGAGGGATTGCTACTGAAATATGTGGTATATTCCAAGTTAGTTTGTGAAGAGTAATTTTTGGTATTTCACTTGGATCGGTAGTTATAATAGCATTATTGTCAGTGTTATCTCGCACAATTATTAGCTCCTGTTTTGCGTTTAATATAACTTTCCTATAGTCTTCAAAGAAACCCATTAACATTTTAAGAGGAATGCAAACATTAAATGAACCAGTTTTTTCATCAACTAATGTATTTGCTATCTTTGGTGACCATCCTGCATTTTTTAATTTGTCAGATTCATTTGTATTATATGAGAGGTAACCTTTTAGAGTGGATGTTAAACCAACATCCCTTATAGAATCTATCGTAACCCCATTCAACTGATATCTCATTTCTCTAAAGAGAAATGCTATCCCATTGTTTACAAGAGATAGTGTTTTAGAAACTGTTCCATCTGCTTTAGATAATTTTCCCTCTATGTAAAGAAAACTTTCGCAGGGAAGAGTATACTTTTCAATTTCATGAACGGGAATTAGTATTTCATCATTGTTGCTTAATTTTGTTGGCAAATATGGCTCATAAGAATGCAACTCTGAGTGAGTAATAGAATTGTCAATATAAAGTTTTTCGCTAACATTAAGTATACTCATTTCAAAAGTTTAAGTCCAAGTGATTTAAGAAATTGTTTGTTTGTACTTGTTAATCTATTAGCGTTGACTCGACTACTAAACTTAACTTTATTATGTTTAGCTTTATATGTTTTTTGAATTTGTTGAATATTGGCTGTTGATTGAATATCGTTTCTATTATAAAAAATAACCATTATAAATTTAGTTTTTTTACATGTAATCTTAGTGAAACAGTTTCTTTTCGAAAATTAACAAAATCGAGATTCTGATCTAATATTTTAACAGTAATTTTGTCTATTGCTTTCACTATTACCGGAAAATAAATAATATTTTGAGGACTTTCAATTATTTTAAATCCTGGCGAAACGTTTGGGAAAAATTGATGTATAATATGGACAGGTCTTCCGTTCAGATAGGAACCTTCAGCAATACTGCAATCTATACATAAGGAATTAACTTTTATAATTTCAGCTGGATTGTCTGATAATTTACTTTTTCCATCACCTTTAATAGTTTGGTTTTTAAATCCTAAAATTTTTCCAATAGTTCCATCTTTAAATGTAATATCAGCCGTAGATTTAATTTCAGATTGTAAAGTGTTATGATTAGCATATAAGTGAAAAGATATTCCTTTTTTATCAAAAATATTTTGTAGAAATTTATTTATATCGCCTATTTCATAACTACCAGCAGGTATTTCAACATAATCGTTTGAATTCCCGTAATACAGTTTGTTATTAGTTTCATCAATGTTGGGAATGGCATTAAAAGTTTCAAAATTTGTTAGTCCTATAACATAATCTGAGTCTTCATCTAAGTAAATTGGTGGATTAAATGATGCAAAAAGTTCACTACTTTGTGCAGAAAGAGCTATTGTAAATGACATGTCAGTTCCCACAACCTCTTTAAAATAAAGAATAGTTCATAATTACATGTTTATATAAAGAAATTGTAGACAAAGTTGCCCACAAATTGATGAATCATATGATTGATAGGAATCATGATTATAAAAGATGTCATTTTTGCTACCATCGCTAAAGAAGTATGATATTATTTCTGCAGGTGGTCTTAAACCTCCAAAACTATCAAAATAAATAATTTGTTCACCGTGCTTTACATAAGCTGTCCAATGAGTTCCTGGACCATATTGATCATCCAAATTAATAATAGCACATTCAACTTTATTTATAACTTTTGGTAGTTTATTACGCATAAATATTCCTCGAAAATTAGGGATTTTCAAAAGCCTCACATATTTTTTTAACTCAAAATTTGAAAGTGGTTTGCGAGGTAGCATATTTAACAGTTTTTTGCATAGGGTTTCAAATATAATCCACAACCTTGCTTATAAGGTCGCAAAAAGAGACCTTTACCAACTGACATTTGCTCTATAGCCTTATTATGTCTTTTTTGTTCTTCAAGTTTATTTTTTGCACTTTTAACCGCATTTATTGATGAAGCAATTCCTGCAGCTCCCCCACTTAGTGCTCCCAATGCAGAGAGTCCTGCAAATATTGGAATTAGCGGTAACAAACCACCGAATTTTGGAATTGGGATAATTCTTTTAGCAGGTTGTTTTACCTTTACGTTTCCTTTACTGATAGATGCTAGAGCATCTTCAGCCGCAATTCGTAAATTTTTGTATTTTCTTCCCAATATCCCCCTTTTCGCCCTTCGTAACGCTGACTGAAATGAGATAGTCCTGGTAGTTCTTTTTCGTTTTTTCAATTTTATTCCTTTGCCTTTTTTTATTCCTTTTCCTCTCTTTTGAATACCCATACCTAACTTAGACTTAGTTTTCATAATACCCGCTATTCCTAGTGCGGCTAATCGTTCGCCTAAAGAAGCGTCACTCGATTTAAATCTTTGAAAAGCTCTTTCCGCTAATAACTGATCTGCCCTGTTGCGATTCTTCAAGTCGGGAAATTTATAATAAGCAATATCGTGTTCTTTGCAAGCTTCGTCTAAAGGATTTTTACTCTTATCTCCTCGCTCAAGACGTTTAACAAGTTTTGTTCCTGGACCACAATATTTGTATGATGGAATGTGTAATTCAAAAGGTAGTTTATTAATAAGACTGTTTAGTGAACCACCTTTCAACACGAGCATTAAGCTTTTAATAGAGCTAGATGTAACATATCCCATTATATATATAATATGAAGTTTACAGTTCCTTTCTTCATTGAAACAGTTAGAGCTTGCTCAACACTGATCTAATGCAGATCGAAAAGCAACAGTTTTCTTTACCGATAAAAAATCATGATCTAGATATAATAAATTTTAGAAAGCATGGTGTCTTGTTTGGAGGTTCATGTAAAAGAGCAATAGTTGTAGGACCCTCTGGATGTGGGAAAACTAATGTAATTATTGCCCTATTAACTTCCGAAAATGGGTTAAGATTTGGAAATGTGTATATTTACTCAAAATCATTATATCAATCAAAATACGAGTTTTTAAGAAATCTATTAAACTCAATTAAAGAAATAGGATATTTTGAATCATCTCGTGAAGAAGATATATTACCACCGAATGAAATTAAACCTAATTCTATAATCATATTTGATGACATTGTTTGTTGTGATCAGAATATTATGAGAGATTACTTCTGTTTCGGTAGACATAAAAATACTGATTGTTTTTATTTAAGCCAAACATATTCAGCTGTTCCTAAACAATTAATTAGAGATAATACCAATTTGTTAATAATATTTAAACAAGATGGTACAAATTTAGAACATATTTATGATGATCATGTAAATACCGATATGTCTTATCAACAATTTAAAGACTTATGTGGTATTTGTTGGCGGTCAGATTATGATTTTGTAGTTATTGATAAAGATTGCAACATGAAATCTGGTCGTTATCGAAAGGGATTTGATAACTTTATTAAATTTTAGAAAATATATATAACCATCATTTCAATTAAGTTAATATTAGTTCATAATCTAAACTATATCTATAAACATGAACGAGAAAATTGCAAAAGAACTAGTGAAAGCTCGTAAAGCCGTAAAGCGAAAATATCAAGCCCTAAAGTCAGATATAGCAGAATCAAAAATTCGCCAAGAAAAAGAGTTAAAGCCCATTACTCAACCTTTGCAGGAATTAATTAAAACTATAAAATCGGAACCATTAATAAAACGGGAAATATCTTCACCTTCGTTCTTTTCAACTCTTCAACATTCTAAATTTTCACCTATCAAACAACAACAACCAACAAGAAGACAGACAAACATATATAAAAAATATCTCCCCACTGAAATACCATCATTTTTGCAAGATGAAGAAATATATGAGAAGAATGATGATAGTGATAATGATGATGTTTTTTTACCCAGCCCTAGTCGCAGATTGAGTTCTACAATGACATCTCAAGCAAGAGGGCGTACTTCTAGTCCAAACGAGTCCACTATAATCGAACCAACTGACGAAGAAGTTAGACAAGACATCCTTGAATTAACTAGAACTCCTGCTTATGAGGAATATCTTGAGGCATTTCATCCGCTCGTAAGAACATTTGTTGATTTGGCAATTAAGGGTAGACGAGATGTGGATAACACTCACGGTCTAACTCATGACCCTGTAGCGGAAAAATGGAAAATTGGAGATAGTTTAATTGATTTTGAAAAAGAAAATTTGAAAGTTAAAAATTTAACCTACAAAGGAACTCCCGGATTGTATGAGCTCATTTTTTTCCAAGATCCAAAGGGTTATACATCAAAAGATCTTGAAAATTATATGGATATTTTAAAAAGAACAAACGCTTATAGAAGAAATTATGATGCTAATGAACAGATACAGGGAACTACCGATCCGAAATATCTAACAATAATTAAACCATATTTAATTGAAAAAAAAATACTGAAACAATCGAGCAAATCGACTACATCCAGCATTTCAAGCGTTTCAAGTCTAAGCAGATTAAGACCACCTCAAACACGTCAGAGAACAACAAAAACAAGATCTACAAAAGGAGGAACGTTTTTAAATTTATCAAATAAAAAAATTGATTATGTCTATTATGATGATGTAAACGAACTAGTGGAAAGATTAAAATTACTAGTTTCTTCGCAAATGGCAGGTCATACGGGCCACCAAAATGAGATTATATCAATATTGGAAGAACTTTGAGAAGCAAAAATAATTGTATAAAAGGTAATTAATTGCAAAGAAACAATTATTATGTTATAGTCCATGAAGGTAAAATGTCGATTGATAAATTCGGATCACACATACTTTTCAAAGATCAAAATAAATTATTAGAATATAGAAATGCTCCTTCTTCTTCTTCTTCATCTTCTGAGATCTTAAATATTGTGGATATTAATAAAGTAAAATTGTATTATAACATTGTTTTACCTTTTATCGGAAAATGGGATTCCATTAATAATCAATATGAATTACTTCAAGATGGAAGAAATACATATGTTTTCCCATTCAAAGAGGGATATATAGAGAAAGTTGAATATCCAAAAGAAGATGTTGCTCTTCATATAAACGGTAAAGCAGTAAAATATGGAACGAAAACCAAAATTATATTAGGTGATATAATCAGTTTCCACAACGCTAAGAAATCGATAACATATTTGCCTTTGTTTTATGGAGAACTTGTAATAAAATGTCCAATTATAATAGAACAATAAACATTCTTAATTTACAACTATGACTGTTAACTTTAAAGAAGAAATTGATAATGAACTTCATAAGCCAAGCAGAAAATATTACAAACGTCGGAGGGTTATAGTAAAAGGTTTAAATGATTTATGGCAAGCTGATTTAGTCGAAATGATACCTTATTGGAAATTGAATAGAGGATATCGTTACATGTTGGTAGTAATTAATGTATTCTCAAAATATGTTTGGATAGAACCAATTAAATCAAAATCAGGAAAAGAAGTTACTCAAGCTATGAGAAAAATTTTGGAAACTGTTGAAAATGTTCCAAAACACCTTCAAACTGATATGGGAAAAGAATTCTTTAACAAAGATTTTCAAAAGTTAATGACTGATTTTAGCATAAATCATTATAACACTTATTCTAATTTAAAAGCCAGTGTGGTGGAAAGAGTGAACAGAACTATAAAAAATTTAATGTGGAAAAAATTTAGTTTGCGTGGAAAGTACAAATGGATTGATATTTTAGATGAAATAGTTCAGAAATATAATAACACAAAACATTCGACAATCAATAAAAAGCCAGTTGAAGTTAACAAAAATAATGAAAAAGACATTTTAAGATCATCTTTTACTCGTGCAAAAACAATCGATCCAAAGTTTCCAAAATTTAGGGTTGGTGATTATGTGCGGATAAGCAAGCAGCGAGAAGCATTTTCAAAGAGTTACACGCCGAATTGGTCAAATGAAATATTTAGCATTAAAAAAGTTAAAGTTACAAATCCTACTACATATTTGCTTCAAGATGAAAAGAACCAAGAAATTGCAGGAGGGGTTTATGGAGAAGAGTTGCAGAATGTTAAACATCCAGATGTCTATTTGGTAGAAAAAGTATTAAGAAAAAAAGGAAATAAAGTATATGTTAAATGGCTTGGATTGGATAAATCACACAATTCATGGATTCTTAAAAGAGATGTATTATAATTTAATGGTTGTACCTTAAACGTATTTTAATTAAAATTTTTATATATTTTTTTTATCAAATAAAACAAATGTTAGTATTGAAATATTTTATTAAAAATCAATTTAAATTTAAACATTAAACCTTTCATTAAAAATCTTATTCCTATGTTCCTTACTCAGAAATATGTCCAAAACATTTTGACATTGCACAATTCTTCTATCAAATCGAAGTCTGTCTGCATAAAATTTCTGATATTCAGATATTCGCGCTTGCCTGTAAGCAAAGGACCACACCACCATCCAATATAGTTTATTTTTATCTTCACAAATATTGACCGATTTCTTCATAATATTTCTTCGTTGAAAGATTATTTTTTAATTTTTCTTCCAATTGTTCCGGATACAACAAAAGCATTTCCAGCATCACACATACATTTTCACTGTTGACATTCTGATTTGGATTTAGCACTTCATATATGTCGGATAGAATGTTTCTTGATTGTGTGAAAAGGCTAGTTTGAAACAATTTGAAATACTTCTCAAATTCTTGTTTGTTAATTATTTGAATTCTATAATCCACAATCTCAATGAGCGACCATAAGGTGTCAACAGAACTGCATGAAAGATAAACATAATTTCCATGCAATTTTTGAATTTTTAAGATGAGGCAATCATTATATTTATGAAAGCTTAAAGTAATGTTACCACACATCAACGATTGTGTATCTGAATTAGAAGAATAAAAATAATTAGC
This sequence comes from Pissodes strobi, assembly GCA_016904865.1. Lineage (NCBI taxonomy): Eukaryota > Metazoa > Arthropoda > Insecta > Coleoptera > Curculionidae > Pissodes > Pissodes strobi. Next base: position 187,482 of record MU183194.1, read on the forward strand.
TATCACTCCCTGGTATTTCAACAGAGCTTTCCATTCATCTTCATTTAGACTCACATAAAATCCGTTTCTGCTTCCAATAAGAATTCTTGGTGAAAAATCACTTAAACTTATTCCAACAGCTATGAACTTGGATGAAGAATTATTTAAATAATACACTTTAGAATTTAGAAGTTTTTCACTAATTTTTATACATGAATCATCTTTCTTAAACACATTATTAGTATTAGTGCTATACTCATTTACTTTAGTGAAATTAGTATACATGTTTATTATTAAGTGTGATCTGGTAAACTGAACTGTTTCGAGATAGTCTTTGATGATATAATATGATCCCCACCAGTTATCATCCCCACTCTTTTATCAGAAATTTTAAGGTTGTTCGTTTTAATTGTATTCTTATTATTCTGTTTTGAATTTATAATACATAAGTCCTAACACTGTTATGAGAGAAAGTAAACCTACTGTTAATACTACATTAATAATATAAGATATATAACACTTGGAATTTTCTTGCTCGTTAAAAAGGGTGTTGTTTAAATATGTAAGATTTGTTGATTTTATAGGGTTTTCTCTATGTATCAATTCGGAACATTCATCATTTTTACGTTTGATGATCCAATTTGTGTCATAAATGGTATTGTTTACATAATAATATAAAATTTTGAAGAAATTGCTATTAATGTTCATCTGCTGCATTTTAAAGGAAAATGCTTGGCTGCTATTATTAATTTTTTCAATTCTCATATGATAACATGATTGCGGTAATTCTTAATCCGATGTATTTTTGAAACAAACTAAACTATGTGTCACTTTATATGGAATATGCACATATAAAGTATTTCTTGTAATGTAATATAACAAAATATATGGGGTAAGAGACATGATTAAAACACCTTAAAATTTTAATTCTATATTCTAATAAACAAGAAGAGACAACTCTATTACAGTATCATCGACTGAATGATGACATTTACAATAATTCAAATTATAAATAGCAAAAAAAGGGATAATGAAATTTAAAACATAACAATTACAATATTTTGGATGCCATGATGACATTCGCAACAGTCAAAATTATAAACGAGAAAAAGAAAATGTTTGTATTAAATTTTGTCATAACAACATCTTGGTCTTCACATTTCTTCATCTTACAAAGCCACAAACATTCAGCTAAGTCACACTTGTTGTGAAGTCTATGATGTTCTTCAATAGGACAATCATCAATCGTCCATTCAAAAATTTCAGCACCACAGTAAAAACATTTGCAAATATCAGCAATTAACAAATAATAAAAACCTGCACGAGCTAAAACTTCGGGCCTTAATTTTCCCTTCCATTTATTAAATGTTGAAAGTCTTTTTTCATAACTTCTATATGAAATATTATCAATTTCTTTATCACAACTTTCTAAACACATGCTTTGGTAGTTAGGCTACCTTTAAGTAATACAAAGCTTTTTCCTATCTTAAATACAATCCAACAACCTTGAAAAATCGGTTTAGAAGAGAGGGAACATTGTTTTATAATAATTCTTTATGCTCATCTGCCCATTGATAAAAAGGAATATCATGATGACCCCATGAAAGTGTATCAAAGCTGTCCGGAATTTTATATCTTTTGTCGTCTGAAGAAGTTAGAGCTAATTTATTCACCAATTCAGTAAACATATTATGTAAACGAGATCGAAAGGTATACATAGTGCAAAACGTTTTTGAATTATTTTCAACTACATCTTTGTAATGTTAACTGATTTTTGATACTACTTTTTTAACCCCTTTTGCTCTTTTAAGCAAACCACTTTCTGTTTTAATGCAATATGCTTTCGCTCCGGTTCCATAAAAACTTTCAATAGGTTCACCAGCATATTCATCTTTAAATTTTCCAACCACAGATTTAGTAATTGGCATATTATGACAATTGCCGATTTGATAATTTGAAGTATCAAATCTATCTATATTACCCTTTATGTCATCATAAACATTTTCGGTTTGAATTTCTAAAATGAAGGAGTCTGTATCAGTATACAAGAGTTTAACTTTTTCACCGTATGAAGGTTTAAGAAAATTGTAAAAGAAATCATACATTAAAGTTTTTGATATATCCAATATGGAAAATCCCACATAAATAGGTTTATTATATTCAACTAAAACTTTTTGCATTTGAACCGCAACTAAATTTTCTGAAAATATGGTTAAGTCTTTGAAGTAAGGTTTTGCAATAAGATTTTCTGCGCCATCTTTTCTACTGTTTTTTGCCCATTCAGTAACCAACCTAATATCAGTCCTTTTGTCAACATTTTCCATTGTTTTTCCATAAATGCTATTATTCGCTACTTTATATGTACTTTTTTCAAATTTGTTTTTAGATTCATTTCTTAACTTGGTGTTTAAATCAATATATTTTTTTAGCCATGGTGATTGATTAAACTTTAAAACTCTATATATTTTAACTATCTCTATGCCATTTTCAATGCATTGTTTCAATAAAGAATAATGAAGAACATATTTTTCCTTATTATTTAAATTTGGAATTAACTTTGACCATTTTGAATTAGGAGGTTTGTAATTTTCAGGACAGAATGGAAATTCATTATGTTGATCATGTAATATATTTGGATATTTTAAATCAACTTCAAATACATATCCTGATTCTGCAGTGTCAGAAATATTCATTATGTTTAAATTTTCAATTTCATCGTTTTTTAACCAAATGAAATTATTTGTTGGAAGATATTGTGACATTGCATAACCGTATAAGTTTGTTGCATCAAGATACAAAATATATTTGCTTGGTTCTGATGGATCATAATTTGAGAGAAATATATTATTTGCTTCAGATTTTCTACTTATACAGGTACTGACTCCTCCACGAACATTACTTTTAAAAAAATGTAACATATCAGGATCGGTTAACAATTCTAATTCTACCCCAGTGTAACGTAAACATGCATCAAAACTTAAACCGGGAAAAGTGTAATAATGAGCAGGATCTAATTTATAAGTGTTTATACATGTTTTTCTAAAATTTTCGAAAACATCTGCAAGGAGTAACACATCAGATTTTAAATAAATGTCAGAATATTCGCCAATCGAATTGCATTGAAACAAATTAAATACAATGTTGGCTCTCTCATACTCTCTTTCGGAAATATGTTCATCTGTTAGATCATTATAAAAGTTTTCCTTATCAGGCAAATTTACCTCATCTAGTTTCGAGTAGTTGTCGATATATTTATATGGAAAAACTCCTTTTTGACGAATATATTTAAATTGTTCTTTGTCATTAAAGTATTTTGATACTTCTTTACATTGAAGATCATCAAGCGTTTCAGATAGATTTGCCAAAGAATATGGTAAAGATTGAAATGAATCTATAAATCTAATATGAAAATATTTTTTTTTAAGGTATTTGATTTTTTATCGAAATAGGAGCCAACTTCAATATGTTTTTCAAATGAAATATATTTTTCTTTATTTTGAGCTATTACAGATAATTGTTCATTATTTTGACATATATTCTTAATAAACAAATGGGAATCATAATTCCTCAAATTATGTAATATTACAGGAATAAAATTTGGTTGTTTGTAATTTAAATTACAGATGGAATGTGCAGGACCTCTATATTTTCCAGTGATATGACAATGATCAGCAACTTTATCATTATCAATATATTTGTCACAAATATGACACTCATTAGTGTAGTTCAAATGTATTTTATCTAACTCAGATAATTTATTCATTTTTTTATGAACTTTAAGATATTTGCTGTATAAATTACAAATATCTATCTCTAAAAAATTTATAAAGATTTGGGCACTGTTAGGTCCTCTATATAGTTCAAATTTGGAAAAACTATCATCAAAGGAACATTTAATATAATAAGCAAATGAATATGGAAGGTGTTCACATTTTTTAATTGTGTATGATGCAGAATTATCTAATTCGACTTCCATGTCTGAATTATTATCATCATTATTTAATAGAGGCTTAAGAATACATTCGAAGTCAGCATATACAACGAAAGGAACTTCCATCTGTTTTTGAATGTTAATAAATTTAAGAATATTTCCGGGAGAATTATTTCCAAATTTATCGGCTTTGATTTCTGTTGATGGTAAATTAATTCTAACGAAATCACAATCAAAATTGTTGTGTCTAACTAAGTATTCTTTAGTGCCAAAATATTGTAAACAACCATCACAAAGATGTATTTTGCCATTATGATTAGAAACTTGCTTTGAAATTAATTTAGACAAATCGGAAATGTAAGAGTAATGAAAATTTCCATCATCATCACTAATTAATAACAAGTTCACATGAACTACTTTCTTATTTTTTGTATAGTGGAGGGGACCAATTATTTGATATTCAAATTTAAAATCTTTTTCAAATTGTTCGAGGCCATACACATTAATTGAAATTTCATTTTGTGATTCAAATTTTGGAATGTCTTTTAAAGTAACTGGAAAGTTTATACCTGTTACGTTCAACAGTGTTGTGAAATGTGGGTATGATGTAACTTCACAGGCCAGTCCTGTAGGAGGATGAATTGCTGCAACAATGGACCACGCGAAGCAGCAGTTATCGTTGTTCCTAGGATTTATAACTGCATGCTTCATCCTTATTTCTTCAGGTAATGGAATGTGTGCTGACGCGCGAAGGGGATTATATTTGTTGATGTTCACTTCCAAATGCAGAATTTTCACTAGTATCCATCCTGAAAAGAATAAAAAATAAAATAAATACAATTTTAAAAATTAATATTTTTAAAATGATAATTTTTTTAAAATTGGCCATATTTTTAGAATATTTTCAACAAAAGAAAATAGTTTACCTGAATCACGTTCTGCTAGTTCATCAGATTTTCGGTCTATGGTTTGCAACATGTCTTCCAAGATCAATGAGAGTGTTGTGCTGCTACATATAATATGGAATGGTGTGTTAAACGATTTTACTTCATACTCCTCATTGGTCGGATTGAAATATAACCCAAACAATTCCAAATTTAATTTTAGCGTTATTAGCCTTTTTAATTCGGCTTCTATTACAGTTACAATTTTATCCAAAATTGTATTAAAAAAACTTTTAATGTTGACTTCAAATTGATCTGCCGAAATCCTGTACGATATTATTCGTTTTTGAAACACAGATTTAATAATTTGGATTCCATCTTTACTTCTGATTATCGCATTGTCTTTGTGGCTGTTTGTTCTCAAATGACTTGCCCACATATTTCGCCTCACAGTTTTTTTACATTCCTTGCAGTATTTATCATCTGAAAAAAAAAACGAAGTAGAGGTTAGTTTAAACATTAAAACTTAGAACGAAGAAAATTACAGTTTACACATTTAAACCACGAAAATAAAAATTAAATAGCACATATCAAAAAAACTTACCATTGGTAGAAGTGGATGCCATTTCTGTTGTCTTTCCACAAACTTGTCGAATGTGACGCATAAGATTATCTTTGCGGTTGAAGTTTCGTTTACATATAAAACATTGGAATTGCATTTTGAAAATCTTAAAAATAAAATGTCTCTTCTTGTGAAGCTGCTTTTACATTCGGCTGAAAAATGATGAAAAGGTTTGAAACTCATTGTTTTAAATAAAGGGATTTTGGGAAGGTTTAGATTGTTATCGATGGAATTTACCAACTCCTCAAAATTGTTTGTAATCCAATGCTGTCTTTACATTCAACAGGTGAAATAATGAACATTGTTAAAATTCATTGCTTTAAATTAAAGGAATTAAGGGAATGGATGGATGGTTAAGGGATGGCATTTACCAACTCATCAAAACTGTTTTTTATTCGACTCCACTTCTCCTGATCTTCTTTATTAAAATATTTCACAGAATCTAAAGAATAGCCCAAAGTTTTTAATTTTGAAATAATTTTTTTGTTTTTTGAATTAAATTTCTTTTGTACAATAAACGATTTATTTTTTACAATAAAAAATGTTTTGTCTGTTTTAGAAAATGTATTATTTGTCTGTGTTTGTTTCGTTTGTTGCATCTGTGTTGCGAGGTCATATGGTTTACTTTGAATTTTAAAAAATGTATCGTCTGTTTGAAAAACTATCGTCTGCGTATCTTGTTCCGTCTGCGTCTCTTTTGTATTGTTAAATTGTTCTGTTTGGGTTTGTTTACAATTATTACAATTTTGAATAGAAGGAGGTGGAGAATTCATACTATTCCATGAAATGTCGCTAAACTGATCATTTCGTAACATAAAATTTTGAACTGGAATGAATTCATCAGTATTTTCAGAGTTATCAATAGAAAATTTAAAATTATTTGCTGCAATATTTGTTAGTGACGAAGTAGAAGCTAGAAGTGGACTTTTCTGTTGGTCATAACTTACAAAATCGTTATCGTTAGAGCCATTAGGAATATTTTGCCCGCAGGAAACTGATAAATTACTTAAGGTAGATTTTGAAGAGAAATAGTTTGATTGGTTATTTAATAAGAGAGATTTGAGAATGGTAAAACTTTTTACTGCGGGACTTTCTTGACTACAAGGTATCATATCATCATCATTATCACTAAATCTATTGTCTGATATGTTTAAATTAGTATTTTCAATGTTATTTGATTGTTCATCGATTCGCGAACAAGAAGGTCCTGCTAAAGTTGGATCAAACGATCTATTTAGTGGCAGTTCCACATTATCAGATGGAATTCCTAATAAATCTTTAAATGTTGTC
>MU183194.1:214187-231572 GCA_016904865.1 Pissodes strobi
ATATCGTTGTAATGTCATTGTAATATGTCAAAATGTATGTTAGAATATTGTAAATTCATTCCTTATTAAACGTTTTAAGAAAATGTCAAATGTGACAGATGAATGTATTCGTCAATATTTCCCTTAATATAACAGATATCGAAAAAATTGTTTAACAAAAGATTTGTATTTTTCGATGCTCTATCGTTTGGGAATAAAATATGACACGTGCAACTGTCACATTTGATAGTTACAGCTGTCAAATTCGTTTATTCTAATCTGACATATGTCAAAATACATTGTTAACATTTTGACATATTTAAGTATTATATCTTGACATATATTTTTAATCATTAAAGAATGCAATGCAATAGGGTCCGAAACTAAAACAAGTAAAGAAGGTGGATGATCACCATATTGATATGTTTCACTTAAAAATACCATACCTTCGTTGGGCTCAAACATTCACTAAATCATTGACGTAACGGATGCAGACATGCGTCTGCGCCGCTCTCTCATAACATTTTTGAAAAAGGTTCGAATTCTTCTAAATAAAAAATCGGTAATTGACAAAAAATTTATATTTTTTTCTGTTTAGTTCATAATTAGGTGAGAAAAAATTAATGAAATACAATAGGAAACCGAAAAAGTTTGATTCATTTACGATTTATTCGAAATAACTTTCTTATTAAAGGTCCTATCGAAAAAAAGTATTAAGATATATTGTAGAGAAATTCAAAACATATTTTTCTGCACAAACCAATTTATTCCAACTGTCATTGTTCTATAGATAATTGAAAATATATTTTATAACATTTTTTCATTGTTTTCATGTGTCAAGTTCAAATATGGTTGTTATCATATAAAATATAGCGTAATACTATACAATTGATAAGACAGAGAAATATTGGTTAAGCATATTCACATTTACACAAAGAGTTAGCATAAAGCAATGGGTTAATTTAAGAAGATCGTCATAATAATATATATTTAATGAATAATTTAGACATATTATTTAAGAAAAATGGCATATGTCAAATGACGATATTAAAGTAGTGGTAAAAAAATAAAAAATTATGTACCATCTCTCACTGTCATATTAAGCCATAATATGTAACATAAAATTAGCTAACATTTTTTAATGATTAAAAATATATGTCAAAATATAATACTTAAATATATCAAAATGTTAACAACAATGTATTTTGGCATATATCAGATTAATATGAACAAATTTGACAGCAGTAACTGTCAAATGTGACAGTTGTACGTGTCATATTTTATTTCCAAACGATAGAGCATCGAAAAATACAAGCTTTTTGTTAAACAATTTTTTCGATATTTGTTATATTAAGATAAATATTGACGAATATATTCATCTGCCACATTTGACATTTTCTTAAAACGTTTGATTGACAGAATCGTACATAGTCGTATTTTAATAAGGAATGAATTTACAATATTTTAACATACATTTTGACATATTACAATGACATTACAACAATATATACATCATGACATATTCGTATATACATAATTATTTGTTTCTTTTGACATATGTTATTAGTACGTGTAACTGATTGACTTTTTACATCCGGACCGGTTCCGATACGTTAAAATCAATTTTAATGGGTTTGGTTGCATTAGGTTAGTCGTCAAATCAACTTTCGGTTAGTTTAACTTAGTCTCAACTTATTTTAATCATATTAACCGGTTCCGATAAGTTATAATCAATTTCAGTAGATTTGGTTAATTTGGATTAGTCGTCGAATCAACTTTCGGTTAGTTTCACTTAGTCTCAACTCATTTTAGTCATATGAACCGGTTCCGGGGAGGTGGGGGTATAATCCCCACCCCTCTGATGACCCCGTGATACGGGGTCATCACTCGTCATATTTTCGATCCGAGGCTCCGTTGCAGAGATCGGTAAAAAATGTTTTTCCCAAAAATCCCCCATTAAATTGGAGCCCCTTCCCCCCATATGGTCAAAGGTAGCCCCCCCAGGAGGCGCGGAGGCGCACCTACCATAAAAAAAATCGACCCCATAGCTTCCCGTTCTACCGAAACGAATTATTTTAGTTTTTTTCTTCTCCCGCCTCACCTGGCGGAACGGGGGGGAAGGGGGTGTATGGGGTCCAGTTTTCATCCAGTATCGTCACTTTACCCCGGCTACATGTCCTAAAAATTTCAGCCTTCTAACTATACTGGAACAAGCTTAATTAAAGGGGCGTTTCACTTTGAAAAGCGTTTCAATTTGATAAGCGTTTAATTTTTTCTGACTTTACCCTCGCTTAATAAGTCACTTCAATAATAAAATAAACCAAAGCAAACTGGCGTTAACGCAAAAATTTTGTCGTCGACGACTGTACTAAACAAATCTCGGTCTAAACTAAACTGACAAGCACGTGGAGATGACAGTTGGCCGGTTTACCTCCCACTCCAAATTTTTGAGCGGGATTTATGTTGTCGCTTCTCTGCGGTTGTTATTCTCGGGTGATATTGTGCAAGCAAAATTGACCTGCCGAAAAAGGAGGAAGGTGGCAAGAGCTGATCCAGAGTGAAAATGAAAAAACTGTTTTACGTTCTTCCCTGTGCTTTCAAGGTTTATCGATGTTGTTTCGCCCATTTCCATGCAAATTCCAATTACGATGTGGTCGGCAGTTCTCGATAAATTAGATACTTCATGAATTACGGAGTTATATATCTCTGAAGATATATCTTTCGTAAATAATTCCAAAATAAAATCTTTCATACTGAGAAATTGGTCAATTATTATTTTGATTTGTTTGTACACAGTACAAATAAATTATGACAGTCGGTCGGACACTCCGCTCCACCTCAAAAGCCGTCTAACAGAATCGAAAACGCTGAATGCAGCGCTTTAAATTGTGTGCTTTATCGCTGCATTGCGTTAGACACAAGTATTGGGTTCGACGCTGGACCCTTGTAAGTGTTTTTTTATTAGTTAGTTTTTGGCATGCCTTGGGTTAGTTTTTGTTGATTGGACTCCGCAGCAAGCGGAAGGCATTGCATGAATAAAAAGGCGTGAAGTGAAAAACGTAAACAACATTGACGGGGCTAGTGTAACACACGTATTTATCTAGCCAATCAAGCGGCGTTACTTAACTGGGGTTCTGTAACGCGGTGGTATCCTAAATACTCATACTGCCGTGGCGAGAGAGTGGTTAGACCAAAATTATCTAAACCAGTGGATTGACAGAAAAGGTCCAATTGAGTTCACCTGATTACCCCTTGTACTTCTTTTTATCGGGTTACGTTAAACCACTAGTTTGCAAAATCCAGCTGGCTTCTCTGGAAGAAGATAATTGACGTTTGTCGAAGTATTCCAAGAGATAATTTTCAGAAAGTTAGAGGGGATTTGAAAATCAATTTTATTTCTGTTTAGATCAAAATGAAAATCATTTTCAGCACTTATTAAAGTACCTAGTTAAAAAGAAACAGCCAAAACAAATAATTGCGATATTGGAAAAAATAGAAAGTTTTAGCACTACAATAGTGTTTCGTTTTAGGCATGAGATACTTTATCGTTATTTTTAATTTTTCCTGCCCAATTTTGCTTTGCTGGGCCTTTCTCTTATTTTTCGTAAATATTCAGTTCTTCTTATGGGATCAGCGTTGATACGCTCTCTGTCCCTCTTTTGTTTTTCGGCAGGTGTTAAACCCATATTGATTTTCTGAAAAGAAAGATAGCTTCGCTTTAGAATAGTATCACTTTGTCACATAAGTTACCAATAGACACATAAGTTACTTCCCACATCGCCAACATATGTGACATTTTACGGTTATTAAGAAATCCCTCTGAACGGGGGCTCTTGGCAACCTGGCCTAAAGTATTCACAAGGAAGCTTATGTTTTACGGTTATGTACCAAACCATGTTTATCGAAATAATTATAATTATGTAATTAAATCCGTAACTTAAGTGACACAGAATAAACGTACTCACCTGTTATAAACAATGTTGTATTTGTTTACTTTTAAACAAAACACTGTCGAATAAAACCCCGTTCACAAGAAAGTGCACAGACCGAATCAATACGCTCTAGAAAACTGTTTTGGTTCATAGATAAATATATATAGGGGGTCCCACTATTGCCAGATTAGCGAAATATGTCTACGAATAGTACGAATATATTAGGTAACATATGTGACCCAAACCGCGGTGACGGAGGTAAACAATACGGCAAAATTTTAAATAAATATTTTATTTACCAAAACGTAATTTATAGCAAAACCTACATGTATTTTCGTCTCTTATTAGCATTTTTAGCAATTATTATCCACAGTTAAAAAAATAATAATAATATGAAGTCAGACATGTATACTGGTGACTGGTAACTTACGTGACATTTGTCAGAGAATAGTTATTTGTTTTACTAGGCAGCAAAGTAGTAGATTGACTGCCGCGGCTGATAGTTCATAGCCGAGCGTAGCGAGGCTAGGAATTCAGCTAAGGTAGTCAATCTACTTTGCTGCCGAGTTGAACATATAATTTTTTCTCCGATTGTTTATAATGATATATGTATATTGTATATTTGCAAATTATTACAATTCCCACAATCTTTTTATTTTTCCTGTAGTGATAAATTAAGACAAAATTTGATAGAAATCGCAATTGTTGGAACGGTTGGTTGCTATGGAAATGTATATGTCCATAATAATTATAGTTTGACAACTTATGTCAGACGTTTTATTCCCATGGAGACTAATCACTTTGCTGCCTAGGCAGCAAAGTACTTACTTTGCTGCCTGGACAGAAAAAGTAATACTTTGCTGATTGATATGGGTCTGCAAAATTAATATTTGCTGTCAATCGGAGAAAAGAATCATTTTCTAGAGTAGAACTTATTAAAAATAGATGTATTGTATATAAGAACCCCCTAAATAATGTCGTTGATTCTTATTTTACTAATAAAAAATACTTGCTGCTAAAAGCCATCTTGCAAAATACTTGGTAACTCCAGCGGTACAAGTTATATGAAAAGTTACTATCACTGAAACGCATTTTTAATAAGTTTTGTAGAAAGGTGCCACAAAGTGAGGTAGTGCCATTTAAGATTTTAAAGTGGTTGAGGGGTAGTGTTTCATAGGCTGACCAGATATACTCTTTTTAATAGTTGGCCTTTCGGAGTTCCTTAAGCAGGCATTTTTGAATATCAGATACTATACTCTTTTTTCTTGTCCGTTATACTCTTTATTCCAAGAGCCTGAGCTTCCGTCACAAAAAGGCGAATTTGTTAAAAAAATCAACCCCTGATAATCTGGTTGGTCGTTTGAAAATGCCTATACGCCATCTCCCTCCACCCCCTCCAAAAGTTATAATTGAAAACTTTTTATATTTAAAAAAAAATGCCTGTCGAATTTTGTTTCATGGAAAGTTTCTGTTTAACGAGTTTTATTTAAAATATTTATTCTATTATCTACGGGCCTTTAAGTTATTATATTTTTAGTTTATATTAATATTTGATTGAAATTGAAATTTTTGGAGCTTAACTTAACTGCTTAAGGAACTCCGAAAGGCCAAAAGGAACAACTTTAGAGCCTTCTGCGAAAGGATCGCCTCTACTCCATTTGCAGCGAGATTACACAAGGTCCAGTGTTGCCATATGAAAAGTTTGATAATACCCACTCAAGTAGAGCAAAATACCCGCTTTTTCCCGCCAGTATGGGTGGTAACACTGAGTACACTAAAAGCACAAACGAATATAGCTATATTGTTTGTGCCATAAACTTAACTCGGAGTAGTTAGGTTTATGTTTGTGCTAAAAGTATGCTAGCGCATTCGCCATTTTATGGGAAATACCTTTAGCATTTTGTTATGAAAATATTAAACATATTTTCAGGTAAATTGTTTTTATTTTAATTGTTATTCAAATTAGACATTAAAATAGTTATATTGTTTTATTACACAAAACCCAAAAGGTATTTTAGATGCTGTGCAAATCTGCAAATGGCCAACGGCTTGCTCTTCCTATACCCCGGCAGATAATTGTGTTATGAATGAACTACGCATTCTCAGCAAGTCAAAACCAAATGGCAAATATTTGAATTTATTCTTCCTTTTTTTCAAATTTTTATTTGACGGCATAAACCCGTATCATGCTGATGGCTGTTCTGAGCTGCTAAACCAGTTGTTAAGATGGAAAAGGCAGCATTGCTGAGAATCTTTTGTCGAAAAAAGGTTTGTTTATAATCGCGGCTTGCAAAATAACCAATTTCATTTGCTACTGGGGATCTTGATGCACGATCGCACCGAAATCCCGATTTTACCCGCCAGCATGTTCGAAATACCCGCACTTCGGGTAGAATACCCGCAAACGGCAACACTGACATGGTCATGGCAAAAGAAGGAAAGAGTCTGGGGTGGATGAAATCTTCCCAGCGCCTTTTATAAAGGGAAATAAGACAAATTTTGCCAAACCTTGTAGATATCCCCAGGCGAAAGTCACCTTCATCCCGAAGATAGGAAAGAATGATGGCACAGACCTCAAATCCTTTAGACCAATCAGTATAACGTCATTCTTACTCATGACGATGCAGAAGTTAGTAGACAATTACATCAGATCCACTACCTTAGAAACGCGGTCGTTGAATGCAAGCCAGCATGCATGCAGAACAGGCAGGTCCACAGAGACCGCACTGTTCCAACTGACCAGCACGATACAAGAAACTCTAAATTAGAGATAAATCGCACTCTGTTCCTTCCTAGACCAACGCAACGAAAAAGCAGACCAATTGGCAAAAGCAGGAGTACAACTCCGCTTTTAGAACCAAAACCTTTCTGTGGCATAGGGACGCACACCTACAAGGAAGAATTCAGGAAAGACGAGCCAACCAAATGGATCAGCCTATGGGAACGCTAGGATTAAGGCAATAATAAATATGCTTCTAGGGCCCCTTCACCTAGGAAGATCAAAACACCGTATAACACTGAGTAAGAACAACGAGAAGAACAATCTCCGCACGCTCGCCGGCTTTCTTACGGGCCACTGCCGGTTAAGAAGGCACATGGAGAAAATAAAATTGAAAACGAGGACAGTGCCGGTTAACCCAAACTAACCCAATTTAACCCCGGAACACCTTCTCACGGAGTGCGAGGCGGTCGCGAACAGGCTAATGGCCTGCTTCGGGTGCTGCATCTTCGAACAGGAGGAACTTCCATCCATAGAACTATCCAGACTACTTGCAATGCACTGAACCTGTATGAGGTACTCTGATTGAGAATCACATCAACGGAAGTACCAATGGAAGGAGGATACAATAGATCTGTACAGGTCGCAGTGTAGTAACAACCCCCTATAATATCATTCATTCGTTCATTCATTTCATAACTCTTTAAATTTGGGTTACAACAGCCGTTGTTAGAAATTTAGTGTGCCGTACACTGTGTGCGCTCTTTGTTTTGTTCTCTATATTAATATTCAGCGATCATATTTCCTGGGAAAGGAAAAAAATAACGGTAAAAATAATTACTATTCACAAAGTTTGGGTTCAGCATGGTCACCACTTATTTTTCAGGTGGGCCCCATAAGTTGGTCGCATGGCGCCCCACGCTCCTTTTGTTTTTTTTTTACGATTTTAATGACTTTTGGGTCAACATTCGGCGTGGCACCCCAAGAATTTTCTGCATCCAGCTGGGGTCCTGGCTGGTTTCTTGTATATACTCTTTTGCCTCTAAACATTTCTGGTCAGCCTATGTGCAAGTGAGGGCGGTCTACAAATACTTCATTTTTATTCCCCTGCATTTTTACGGATATGGTATTATTATTTTTTGTCTTTTGAGATCTTCTTTAGTGTAGAAAACATACCCATTAATTGTAAGTTTTCAAATTGTCACCATCTATAGTACCTGCTCAATATTTTATATTAGGAAAACATGTTTCTTTTAATATTTGAATATTTAATGCTTTGTCACTCGCTCCCTCTTGGATCACAACCAACAAAAACTAATTGAAGCCAAAGAAAATAGTAGCTTGAAACTATTATTTTCATTGCCGAAGCTAACATCCCGTTGGCAAACGTTTTGTCTGCAAATAATAGAACACTTCCATGCATTTCCCTCCGCAGAAAATATGGTTTTTATTAGATTGGGTAAATGTAAATAGACCCCTAAGGTTTTTTCCCTTCTGGTAATACAATATTATGTTGATGTATTTCCTAGTCTAGTAATCCGGTACACGCGTCTTGTAACATATAGGTATGTTCTCTAGAAGTATCTAGAGTCGGAGATCTTTTTGATGCACCGAGTAAAATTGATCAGTCATCGGTCAATACTGTTGTCGTTTCATGGCTACATAATTATTAGTTCGAAAAAACGCGCCAAATTTGAACAAGTACGAGCAGCACAGTTAGGCTGCAGATCAATTTTCATCCAGGTATGTCTCCCACCCAGACGTTTTTATATCCGATTTTATGAAAAATAAATGGGCTATATAGTGTCTTATAGAGTAAAGCATATTCAGAAAAATTCCAAGAAGTTAACAAAACAGCCCAACAACTTTACAACAATGAAACTCTAACTAAATAAAATTCCCAACCTCAGCTATAAGGCTACACTTCGTTACCCGGACCACATCACAGGGCTTCAGAGTTGCGCGCGCATGACATTGTTGATAAACACATAAATTTAGATGTATTTTTATATTTTCACTTCACACATGGCGCTCTGCTCGCTCCGAGTCGCAACCAAACAAAACCAACCAAATCTACTAGAAATTAAAAAAAGAACTAAATATAACTTTGAAAACAAAATCAAAAACATCGACTGGAATCGAACCCGGGCTGCCGTATCATAAACACAGCATCTAACCACTGAGCTACGGGACCACTTGAGAGCAATTCGCTGGACCATAAATATATGGCGTTTGTCAACAATGCAATGCGCGCGCATTTCTGAAGCCCTGTGATGTGGTCCGGGAAACTTCTTAAGTAGACGTTTCCCGGACCACATCACAAACAAACAGAAATCCGTTCAGGTCCGGAATAAGGTTTATTTTTAATTTTGTCCGCAGAAAATAAGTTTCCAGGCTAGTGTTGAATTTTATATTGAATTAGATATAACACAATCATAATAAAACACATTATAATTTTTACATAGGTATAAATACTTACTTAACACTAAGTTCTATATTACTAAACTAAATAAATGTTTCACTGTCGCTACTGTCATCTAGGGTAAAACTAATTTTTTTGATGCATTTTTAGATAGACATAGCTTCTTTTACATGTTTTACACAATTTTCCCAGTTAATTATATAAGAAATTTGTTTCGCTTCTCTATGAATTGAAGTTAATAAACTAGAATTAGGTGTAGGCGAAATATTATTATGGCGAATTCCTGCTTTAAGTTGGTGCCATATTTGCTTACTGCGGTTGAATCATATACGTATAAAAGAAGTTGAATATACAGTGGTAAGGTGATAACCGCAATGCTGTGTCTCATGCGTTCCGCAAGTTTTTTAATACTCATAATACTCAAACTTTTACTCACTTCCAATAACTCCTTTTTATATAGTTCTCTTGCAAATATATTTATCATTATCGTACATATACTCTTGAATTTTGGCTTTTGGATCGTTTGAACACAGTGCTTTGTTTAATTGTCTATATGATAACTCGAGTTATCCATAACAATAACACTATTTGGCGGAATGTTAGGCAATGCAGTAACACAGATGGGAGTAATCTGTGGCAATAACTTAAATCTAAACCAATTTTCAAATAGCTCCGCGTGTCATGATAGTCAACACAAGTCTTTAATGTTTTTTTGGATGAGAAAGACAAAGCATTCGGCACAAACCCGTTTTCATATTCAGCATGTAAAATTGTTATTCTCTTACCGCGGTTTGACGGCGCACGTGTCACGTGCACACAGGAATCGTCCCATCCACTGCATTTTAAGATCCTTCACAATCATACGCCACTATGCTATATTAGTCGCTTCTGATTGGTTGATTTACGTCACTTTCAGTTTAACGACAGTAGGGTCAGATTATTCTCGCAGGTCTAATGGTCTAGTGGTCAGGCTCGGGTTCAATTCCCGTCGAGGCAAGACTTGTTTTCTTTATTTTTTTAAGGTTATGTTTGTTTCTTTAGTTTCAGTTAGTTTTGTCTGGTTGAGCCCCGGAGCGAGCGGAGGCCCATGCGTGGAGAGTTAACAGAGTACTCTAAGGTGACGTCAAGGATTGTATTATGTCATCCACTGGTTGCGGTGTCATGGGTATCAAGCCACGTTTCATCTAAATAAATTATTAGTCTTTTTTGTGTTCTATAGTCACTGATCATTTCTTTCAAATATTTCCCCCGTCATTGTTGAAGACGCGTGGATTCCATTACAACTTGCCTTTTATTAATGCTTTTCACTTTAAATGTATTTTCACAAAGTCTTTCTTGAGCACTTAATTTCGGTTCCATCTTCCATCACTTTCAAGTATTTTCGTTAAATTGTCTAAAGTTGGTGAATATTGTTCTTCATACATTTTATAAACATTTCGTCGTATAATGTCCTTGGCACCACGGTCTAACTTTCTGACAAATTTAGACCTGCCCAACATTTTCTGTCAGTTTCTAATATTTCTGAATACACTTCAGTTTAGGCAAAAAAAAATAAAGACCTACCACAATAGAGCCAAAAATAAGCCTTCAAAGTTCAAGTTTTGACAGAGCTTTGATTAATATCTTAGAATACCGACTTTTGCCGTTTTTTACAAAAATGTTGCAGAAATAGATAGGAAATACTTTTCTAATGTTTGACCACTAAAATGTTGGGCAAATGATTAATACCCTAACAATTACAAAATTCTTGTTTTTTGACAGAATTTATTTCGATTTTTTACGTATCTTCAAATATTAAAACACCCAGAATTGACCTCCGCTCGCTCCAGGAGCAAAATCAACAAACACGAAAGAAAATGATTAGCAACCATGCACCAAGCCCGCCCCATCAGCTGAGCTGCTAAAATGTCATCATTTTCACGTTTACCTGGGCACCTAGCAATGTATGAGTGAGTGATTCTAGCCTAATTTACCTCAAAACTCAAACTCTGGATACTTTTTGTGGGTCTTAATCAATTGTTCAAAATTTTAATGGTCAAACATGACTCCTGAGACTTGTTTTCTTATTACTGATACATTTTTCTTAAAACGCATTAGAAAAATAGACAATATAACAGGACGTTGCGGGAACCGGGTTACATTGCTTCAGAGTTGTTTTGCATTTCGGTTTCACTTCACAACTGGCTCTTCGCTCGCTCCGTGGCAAACCAAGCAAAACTAACCCAAATTAAAAAAAAAAGAAACAAACGTAACTTTTTCGCTTAATACTGCCGGAGTAGTTTTTAAAAATGTACTTAAAACTTAGTTCAATATGTACTGAATTTAAGGAAAATGTACTTTTTCGCTTCAATAAAAACAACATCAATATTTCCATTAAAATTCTTAAAGCGATATATCATATAATATAATACTTTAAATGCTGATTTAATACTATAAAAGATTCCATGTTCCAGTTCTCTTAATTAACATCATGCATTTTGCCGATTTTGCGTTTACGAACTGGCCTGATATACACAGATCCTCAACTAAATTCTTAAAGGATTCCTCCTGACGGGCTGTTTTCTTGATGTCACTATCTGACTCATCATAGATTATCCAGTTATCGTTGAAATTTGTTTTCATTTAATTTTCCGTTTGCAGTATAGTGTACTTTTATGTATATTTTAAACTTTGATTATCCAATTTCGTAATGAATATGGTCAATTTTTAAAATGTAGTACTTACGTACTGAACGAACTAATTTTGTACTGGAACTGGATTCAGTACAAATGTACCGAAATGGCAGCAATGAACTCCTTGCACCACAAATATATGACCGGGGTCTCAGAAACGTCTAGTGCTTTGACAAGGGAAGGGAGTGGACAGATAATATCGCTTTACGGCTGGTAGCAGTACGTGTGATCAAAAGTCGAACTGACGCCATTAATAGGTGCCAGACATTCAATGTGGCACCTCCGTGTATTTTGGTGATTTTTGTTGCGAAAAACTCTTAAAATACTTCAATTTGTCCATAACAATATGATGTTTTGTTGTTCTCATGGCTGTAAAATTCGCAATGACCGATAGGAACCTGGAATTACTTTTCACAGGTAAAATATATTCTACACCTAGTTTTTGCTGACGCTAATATTTATTATTTATTTTCTTTGTGTGAGCTGAGATATAGATTATTTCAAAATATGATTACGATTATACTTCAGGCTGCCTTTCTTTGGAATTTTATACTAGCTTTGTTAACATTATCAGTCATGATTGCTAATAAGAATCATATAATTGCCCTTGAAAATGGCCTACCGCGCAGTGTCGTACATTGTTTTGATGTTTCAAGGAAATATATTTTTTATATTTCAATCAATGCATTTTGTGATTTAAGCCAGTGATAGAAGTATTATGGAGTATAAAAAACATATAATTTAGTGACCAGAAGGCTAATAAGGTATATGCTTGCTGGGATAACAATAGGTGTTTTTCTTTCACCTGCACTAAGTACACCTTTTGCACCAACCCTTCTTCTTTCTCCGGTGCACTTGCACTGAGTGCCATATAGTGCAGCACTCTCTCCACCGACTATTTTGTTGGTGGAGGATGGTGGGACAATGGCGAAAAAATAGTAAACATATCAAAACTTAACCTACACTTTTGTTAAGCTGTTGTTGCCCAAGGCCCAAGACAATTTTGTAAGAAAAAGGCAATAATACTTTGCGATCAGAACGGTGAGATGGCTTTTTCTTTCGCTACTGCACGATTATTTGGTGGAGCTATACTGACGTACACCAAGTGCAGTTGGTGAAGGTGAAAGAAAAACACCTAATATGAGCGGCTAAACGTAGCAGCGTGTATGGTGTTGTCAAACTGTGTCCACAGAATTAATCGCGACACAATATCATACTGGTGGTTTCCGACATCAATTAAATTCAAAAACTAACCTTATCCAATTCGTCTTCAGTCGAGTGTGCACGTGTCGGGTATCGGCGATTTTGTTCCAGCTTCATATACATATATGTTAGTTTGGGGACCCATGGGGCTTTCAGGGACTGTGTAGACTCCCCGAATAGGATTCGGACGTCCAGCCGGGGATAGGCGCGTGCCAGCATCAGATTTTTATGTTTGTGATCGTCCAGCCGGTGGTGTTCGAACCTTAAAACAAGCCGTGCAAGTACATGTATACATGTCTGAGGCGCATTTAAAGATCATTTACACAAATAGTGCACTATGTAAAAATCGACCTCTCCTATTGGTCGATCCATCTCGTATTACGATATGCCTGCGTGATGCAATCGGTTTCTGTCAAGAGCTCTCGTGGTGTAGAGGTTTATACAGCTGGGTCTCACCTGGACGGCCGAGGTCCGAACCCCGTTGCTATTTTTTATAATTTTTTTAAAATTATGTTTCCAAACAGTTTTTTTCTTGATTTTGGGTATGTCTTGGGTTAGCACCTGGTTAGTTTCCTTTTCTTGAGCCCCCGTAGTGAGCGGAGGGCCATGCGGATCAACAGGAAAGGCCGATTTTTATATAGTGCATTGTTTGTGTAAAGGATCTTATAGTCCGTTTGAGGCCCCAGGAGCTCTTACTAAGCCGGATAGAGGTCTTTTCTGGCTGAATTTCTCACGAAAAAGACCAATAGATAGTTTACTACTGCTACTACTAGCCTTATTCAATCTTTCCCATGAGTGGTTGCGTGCAGATCAGTTGTCGCATTGTTGAGTTCAGTACGAAACTGCAAACATTTTTTAGTTTTTTCCTTGATTTTGGGCATGCCTTGAATTAGTTTAGGTTAGTTTTTGCTAGTTGCGCCTCCGCTCCGCAGCGAGCGGAGGGCCATTCGTAAAGTGAAATATTGTTGGAATGATAAAAAAATTATTTAATGAAATATGCACAACACGCTATTGCGCATACCCAAGACTCCCAGCTATATTTAGATGCTCGTGGGCCATAGGATCTTCTGTAATGAAAATAGCTTATACAGCACATGACTCAGCACCAGAGGACGCTGCTACGTTTAGCCGCTCCTAAAATATTAATTAGGTGAGATTCGAGTAGAACGAGAGGCCTTTGTTTTACTCCAGCCTTACCTCAAAGCCACTGATAGCTCCATTAAATAGCATTAAAACAGAGCTTTATCCACAATACCGAAACAGAATTTTTGCACTCGACGCGCGTTTCGCTAACCATGTTAGCATCATCAAGAGATGATCAAGACTAATCATCTCCTGATGATGCTGACATGGTTAGCGAAACGCGCGTCGAGTGCAAAAATTCTGTTTCTTTATTGTGGATAAAGCTCTGTTTTAGTGCATGTTGCCGAAGGTTCCAAACCCCAACATAGTTATTAAATATTTCGTTGTAAATATTCTCCTTGTTATGTCACTTGTCATAACAACCAAAACGTTAATTTTTAAGACACACTGTTGCCAGATTACTGTAGTTTCGTTTCACCTTATTATCGGCATGCTACCGTTACGTAAACTAGAATAAGTTATATTATTATCGTATAAATAATAAGGGAATACCATTTATTGGCATCCAAATAACTGGCTACTAAATTCTAAGTAAAATATTTATTTATAAAAACATTGAAACATTTAAAAGAATTTTGTCTTAAGTAACTACCCAGACTTTTAAAGTTAGATATTCCAGTAAACGTAAAATTGAAACATTTATATAATAAAAAATTGAAACAAAATAGTTAGGTGGAACAAAACTGACACGCAGACTCTAAGCTCGACACATTCTTCGTGATAGTAGGTGAAACATTTCGAACATAATCGCATGTCTGCATCGCAAATTGAACAAACCCAATTTTCTAGTGGTCGTAACGTCGAAGGGTAATTTCGATTATCTTTTGTTCCGTTTGCACCATATTAATTAAATATGCTTTTCGGCAGTTTGTTTTGCGTATAGTATAGGAATTGAACATGAGAAGCTCTATCGACATTTTCCTATTGTTTTATCTCATTTTACTTTTGCTTCTTTTCCCGATCCTCTTTTCTTTTGTTTCTTATCACATTATCATTTTTCATCTTTTTTCCTGTGATATTCTTGCCACTGAGAAGATGTTGCCACGGCTGGTAATTTTCCCTTGATTTTTTTTTGCCTAATATTATTATTTTTAGTTGAAGGCCAAATTAAAGCTTTTTAAACGGTGTGGGAATAGACATGGAACCAGAAGAATCTGTTAATAATGGTAGTGATGCTGTGGCTACTGATTATCAAATGTCATGCTATCAAAGTTTGTGTTTTCAGCAATGATAACAGGTGGCCCGGAAAGACGCCTTATATTATTTTCTGCTGGGTGCGAATCAACTTGGTTTTTTTATTTCTTCCAAATTCTAAACAAAATTGTGCCTTATTGGCTCTTCCCAAACCATTCCCGATTGCCTAAACAGTGTAATGGTCTAGTTTGAGACTTACTTTTCTTAAGATTCTAAATACACTTCAAACGATTCCTTTTTCCATGGATCTCTGTTACAGTCTGATCCCGATTTGTACCTTTCACAAAATTTCAAAAACCTATATATTTTCTGCATTGAATGGGACCAGTCTACAGGTTCTAAACCCGCTTTTCAGGATATCAGAAATATACTGATTTTATTTAATGTAGTTTCTAAAATATCACCAAACCTCTTTAGTCAATTTCTGCCCGCCGGCGCCGCGCAGCCGTTTTGCATTCTCCATCAACGTATTCTTTTTTTTTTATTCAGTCTTTTGAGGACGGAACACAGCTACATTTAAAGGCTGAATGAAAGATATGTGTTGAATTGGGACTAAGGGATATTAAAATACTAGGTATACTAAGATCGCCGTGTTTTTTAAGCAAAATAGATACGGCTTTCAGATAAATTCACTCTTGCACTAGTCAAATTTTGAGAAATTCTTTATGTTAACTCCGCATGCCTTTTCATAAAAAGCTCATACCATTTTCCTCCTGGTCTTCCATTCATAAAAGTATTTGGTCTCCCCAGCCCCAGTCCCTTCAATAATAACGACGCTGTCTAATAATAGGAGTTTGATAGCGAGAAATCCGCGGTCAGAAATCTGAAATAACAACTGGACAAGCAGATCTTCATGTTTCGTTAAGTGTTCGGACCAGATTTTGTATCTAGTGGAACTCTGCATTTAATTTTGTCTTGCAACGTTGATCTGGGAACATTAAATGCTTTGCTGGCCGTTTTAAAGGGCATTCCCTTTTGAATAGCATCATTAGCACCCTTCAGAGCCTCTGAAGATTATTGAATTTCTCTATTTTGTCCATTTTCACATTATTGTAACCTGGAAAAGAAAATAGTCTATCATAGGCACTTAAGTGCTGGTATTATCGGCATAGTCATTTAGAAGACAAAAACTCCTTAAGAAATATTGACTGCGGAAAAATGGTCCATTATATTTGGAAAGTGTGACGTATGAGAAGGTAAAGAAACAAAAGTTCTACTATATATGTAACCACAAACAAAATTGAACCTTAAAAGATAGCATATCACAGATTACGGGCACTCGTGCCGATAATTGACACGTTAGCCATTTCAAGTCGACCCGATTATCGGCACCCATACAATTAATCAAATGGCACAATAAAACTGATTTAAATTGCTATTTAAAAGTAAAATAATCGTTCAAACAAATTTTACTTACCAAAGGGTCGTTTTGAACTACTTATAATATGCCTTGAATCACTTGTCGAAACTGGTCCAGTTCATAGCACAGAAAAGAACCAACACTTGGCGCCATGTTTAGATGTCAACTGTCCAAAATTCACTTGCGTCTAGCCGGACCGTTCAAGTTTGGAACACGCAGTTCCAACGTTATTATTGTTGTAGTATGTTTTGAATGGTTGGTTATAGATGAAATATATTCGCGAAAACACATGCAAGCTGCTGTATATTCACTATAATACGACGCTTAACCCATTTTTTTATCATTAAACTAATATTTCACTTCACATATGGCCCTCCGTTCGCTACGGGGACTCAACGAACAGAAACTAACCAAAGGCATACCCAAAATTAGGAGGGAAAAAAGCAGTACAATTCAATCTTATCTCTTCCAACGAATCACACACGCATACACACAATTATTTACAAGTAGTATTTGTATTAAAATCCGATCGGAGAACAGCCAGTAAGATATTCAATTCAATTGGCTAGTTTTTGAAAGCGCCACTTGTGTCGATGTAATCGCTGTCGGAACTGCGGGTTCCATACTAGATGCAAATCCAAAATTCTGGCGCTTCTATTAGTTGCCACTTGCCCTATTCAATGGACTTATTTGTCATTCCGTAGTACGGTTAAGTGTGGCCAAAATGTCATAGAAGTTTTAAAACTTTAAAGGCGCCACAC
>MU183194.1:231972-245941 GCA_016904865.1 Pissodes strobi
ATAAGAGGCACGTCTACATTTTTTTACAATAAACTGATTTAGTTTGGGTTAGTTTGGGTTAGTTTCTGCATGAAATTTAGCGTGCATGTTTGGGTTAGTATTTTCCATCTGCTAACGTATACATTAAATACAAAACGCTTCCCACTACCCGTAAGCCATAAAGTTGCAAAAATATCGGACTAGGACCGTCAAAAGGCAAAACCAGGCTTCACGTGTTTGTCGTCTCTCCAAGGCGTAAATTCTCGAATCATTAGAACAGCTGCTCTCACGTGAGATAAGACGGCGTAATGGGTATGGATCATGATACAAAGAATAACAGGTATGATATTGCGCACGCTACTATCAGCTGACTCGCTCCTGTCGACGTCACAATGAGAGTTGCCGCCATTAAAATCCACCGGTTTACAAGGAGACTTTCATGATATTTTAAGCAGTGTTGCCAGACCTACTGTTTTAACAGTAGATCTACTGTTCTTAACTTTAACCTACTGTCCTACTGTTTTTAACATAAAATCTCCTGTTGTTAAAATGATTTATTAAAACATGGGCAAAAATAAAAAAGCGACCCTAATTCACAGCTACACTGATAATTTTTGCTGTGTTTTTTATCGTTTCCATCTGATGTTGGTAATAAACCTTAGGGGAATTCCCCACTTACGGACGCTCAAAGATCGTACTGCTTTTGATTTTATATTTGCGCGTTGGGGAACCCCCTATACCCTATAATTTATTTTCGTTTGTTTTGGTTTTATTCGCGTCCGTTTTTGCTTGAATGTAAGTTGTTTGAAACAACTTACAACTTATTGTTTCTAGTCTGTTCATTCAGTAACCATTTTTGTGGGTGTTTTAATATTAGCAGTTATAACGTGATTTTTTACAATGAAGAAGATGAGCAGGTACCTACTTAATTTAGTTCATCTTTTAACGTAGAAATCGGGTTTAATTGTAAATATTTTTAGCTCCGAGGATGCTGATTTATCAGGTGGGGAAGGTCCGTCTAGTAGTAAACCCTGTAGAAAGAGGGTAAAGCATTCACAAAAATACAGGCGCGATTGGGAAAGCGACGAAAACTTTGCAGGTTGTCTTACACAAGGGAAAACTAATACCGAGGTATATTGTACTGTCTGCAATAAAGGCATTAATATTGGTTCCACTGGTAAATAGATTTTATTACGTCACAAAGAGAGCGCTGCTCATTTGAAATCGGCAAAATCTGCAAAGAAACAACCAACGTTAATATTTGATAATATTTATATTTCGTTACCAGAATTCTTTTTAAAAGTTTGTCCAAAAATATTCTTGTTTATTAGTTTAATGTTAAAATAGGGATATGTATGCATAGTTCAATATATTTTGTCCATAATTTATAAAAACGCATTTAATAAAATAATCCTACTGTTCGGATAGACAAATCTACTGTTTTTTATTGTCTTGTCCTACTGTTAAGTAAAATATCCATCTGGCAACACTGATTTTAAGCTTTGTTTATTTTGCCGTGTATTTTGTGGTGTTTTGTCAGCATTTTATGAGATTTGTGGCATTTAAGTTGAATTTGGAGACTATTTAGTGTAAAAAACTTAAAACACATCAGGTTATAAAAACTATTTTGAACTATTAGTTAGTGTGACTTTAGTAATAGTGACTTTGTGTGGACAATAGTAACATTATTTTGTTGTTTTAAAAGCTATGTGAGGTATAATAAACAATTAATTATTGAGCAAGTGATTAAGACAACATTAATTTGTGATTTTTAGCATTTTTAAGGTTAGTTATAAACTACACATACTAAAAATGCGGTGTGCTGTAGCTGGTTGTCTGGTCTGAGTGACAATCAGACAAAACGTGCTGACAAATCTGTAAGATTTCATGCTTCTCCCAAAGACAATATTGTGGACAAACTGTGGGTTACTGCTTGTTGCCGTTAAGACTATTTTAATACTAAAACCTCGAGAATTTGTTCAAAATATTTCAAGTCAGAAGACCATCAAATAAATTTGCAACATGAATTGTTGCAATACGAATCCAAAAAAGGGCCCAGTCTAAAGCGCAATGCAGTACCATCTCTTCATCTGCCAAAATCAAAAGATTTATCTGTACACCAGGTAAAAAGACAGGAGAGGCTTTCGAAGAGAGAATCGAAGAAGTTTGTGGAAGATATCATTGCTCAGTGCTAGTGCAACAATGGATTTTGTGGATTACATATCTAGAGCATTGGATAATAAACAATTATTTGTAACCATTTTTGTAGATCTGCGAAAGGCTTCAGTACTGATATTTTACCCAGTGATTGTGGTGTGCCACAGGGCTCGGTTCTGGGGTCATTATTCTTTTCACTATATGTATTTAATTTAAGATGTGCAGAACTTATGGCGCGGTACTTTACTTTTGCTGATGATACAGCTTTGGTATACACAGGTGGGGAAGTTAATGCATTAAATAGGCTTGTAAATGACGACCTAAAGTTGTATCTGAACTGGCTTTACAATAAATTAAAAATCAATACTGACAGAACAAATTTCTAATATTAACATTGTTGTTGTCATATACGTAAATATAACACTAAGTAGGTCCCAAAATAACATTTACAAAATAGTGGCTAATACAAATATAGGCCTAAATAACCCGTATATGCAAGCATGTAAATCGTACAATGGAGTACTGGAAAATATTAGAAATATTATTAATTATTTTCTTTATAAATTGATAAATGTTTACATTGATAGTAAGGAGTTTTTAAAAAGAATCCTTTTTAGAGTTGGTCAGGCAAATACGAGATGTACAGATTTGTTGTTTATGTGTGCACCTAGAACTAACTGATAAGGCTGTGTAATAATTTTAATAGGTATTGTAGTATTGTATTTCAGTTGAATTGTTTAAAAAACAAATAAAAGGAGAAATAGATATAAGGATATGTTCCTAGTTTGTAGGTTTAGTTTTTAGTTTGATTGTATCTATTATTGACTTTGTAAAAGTTGTTGATACAAGAATATATAAATAAATAAATTATAATGTTTTTATAAAACTATTTAAGTGGTATCTAAATATTAGTTAGAATCTCTCCGACACACAAGTTGTAATTAGTATGTTCGAGGCCAGAGCTTAAAGCACTGATTAGGGATTTATGTATTTATTGTATTGTAATATTGAGTTGTATTAAATAAATGTTATAAAAAAATAAATAAAAAATTTGTCTAAAATGCCGTGTTTTATTTTTTTGTCATTTTTAAATAAATACAATCTTTCCATCTGTGAAACAAAACCAATCACTACACCTTCCCTTATAATATCAACTATATATCTATTATAATACCAAATATTTCTTTATGTACCCTGCTATAATTATCTATAATAAAGTGTATATAGTAGCAACTCTGCTGAAATGTCAATTAACAAGATTTTAAATTATTCTATAAATTTCTTTTGATAAAATCTTTGTTGCTAAAGATTTGTTTCTTGTTTATAAAATTTCTAAGCATATCTCTTATATGCGCATTCCATATATTGAACATTATTTCTCAATTTTGATTCATATTGATTATTTATTTAGTTTATTAACAAATCAAAATAATAAAATACCTTTCAGTAACCTAAATAAACCCAAAACAGTGATATATTAATAGCATTTTTATTCAAATGTCTAATAATGACCAATTAAATGTAATCGATATAATAGTTCTTACGGCAACTATTTCAAATAACTCTCATTGTGACGTAATGCGCGAACTGGACCGAATTGGGCACTCGGGAATATCATACCTGTTATTCTTTGTATCATGGGTATGGATCGTATTCTCCAAATATGCGATTGCTTCCATCGCATGAAAATCGATATTTACATCTCTATTACATCTCCTCCCAGGCAAGCGTAGTTTCATGATTCGAGAATTCACGCCCAGAACGCCAAGTCACAGAATTTAGTTCTGGATTGATCACAGAATAAAAATACGAAATAACTTTTAAAACACATTTATTACAAAAATAATCTGAACAATATAAAAATATTAATATTTCTTTAAACAGTATACAGGAGTATAGGAGCCTGGGTATGAAATAAATCGTATATCAACACACACATATACAAAAATAACAGAAATAAATGACAAACTTATAAAAGGGGTATACAGTGTGACTCATGTTTCTCTCACTTCAGACGTTAGCGCTAAGGTCCCCGCAGTCGAAAGTACAGAGACGATAATTCAAAAGCAAGATTACCGAATTAAAATTTCAAGTTTTAACTTACAGATTTCAATAATTTAAATTTGGGTTAACTTGAATAAATGCAAATTTAAAATTGAAAAGAATATCCAAACTTCCCATTAAGTATGTATAATTGTAAGTTGAACTTACAAATAGATATAACGTGACAAATTGTCTTTGTGTATAATTTAACATGAGTCAAAACGACCATAGGTAATAAATAAGCAAGTATTTTCTGAGAAGCGCCGTCATTTAGGTTGATTCAATGGAACTAACCCTATCTAGCTAGTGTGCCAGCTGTTTGGGTAAATATTTGGCGCTAATGCTGTTGTTTCAGAAAAAAAAAAGATAATCACCCTGTTTCTATACGCGGAACAGGCTCCCTATGCTAAAACGGTTCTTAGACAACAAAAATACATATTACAATTTTCAACAATATTACATTAGTTTAACCCACTATTTTAAAAGTATATTTGACACTTACTAAACTTGGGCTCGTTAAAAAAATAATACAACTGAACAAGACAAACCTACACAGTCTAACGACTCTACTGGGATGCCTGAAGGGAGTGTGTCTACTGGGTCCAGGTTTGATCGAACGAGTATACTGACTAGTTTAATGAACTTGTTCAAGTGAATCACCAGCTATTAATATCAAAAGCCCATACATACATTGATGGGCTCAAAGAAAGTCTCTTACGTTAATGTCTTGTGGTTAGTTTGGGTTAGCTCATTTAGAAATTTTAGCTTATATTTATTTCTATTCTTTGATTTCAATATTTTTATTAATTTTTTTCTTGCCTATAACATTTGTACGCTTCCTATTTTGTAAAATCGGTGATACATGTACATAAACAAATAAATAAAGTATAGATAACTGTCAGATTACTGTATACTGTGTGTCAAGATGCAAGTTTTTTTTTATTCACGGTGCTACCTGGGCACCTTTCGTAGATAGTAATAAGATATACCTATATATTGATTTAAAACTTTTCTTTATATAAATATAGCGAATCTGGACATGGGCTCACTAACATATAAAAATAAGTACGTAAAATGTAACAGATTTTCCGCAATAATAATGTCTGTATTTAATAATCATTTGATCTTGAGCAGACAGCAATATTTTTTTTAGAAATGGCAAAGTTAAGACACATTCATGGAAGGCACCCCTTTAACATAACGATTGTAATTCCTTTAACATAAAACATTTCAATAAGTACAAACAAGTTAAGTATTAAAACGCTATCAGAAAAAAAAACAAATATAACAAGATTAGAATAAAACTACAAATTAACACAGTACAAAAATACTAAAGTCGACTATTAAATTCAAGAACAAAACACATTCTATAAATGTACAAAACAAACACGCAGAAGCAACTAATATTGTATTTCTGCCAATAAAAATGACCAATGAATGAGTCCCAATCCTCCCTCCTCCGAATGCGGTAATGCAATAACCTACTTAAAAATATATTTTCAAGTATATTAAAATAGTAACATGAGAAGATTTATCTAAAAATAATGCTTAAAAGGCATTAATTAATGAAACATTCATTCATTAGCATTAATGAAAAAAAAGTAATACTGATAAGTTCCGACAGGTACCTTCATAAATTGTTGCATTTATTAAGAGGCTAAATTAATTTTTCCCGCAAATGTGATTCCTCTGATGTTAACATATTCTGTTGCAATAAACAAGTCATACTATCTCAATGTACTACAAATAATTATTATGAACGTTGTCACTGCACATGAGAAAGAAATCACCTAAGAGTATTACCAGAAACATAACAATGATTGATTAGAAGAAAAAATGGCACATCTATATAGTTAAACTTACTAAGACTATATTCAAAACATACCTTAATAATTGTACTTTTCTGATAACTACAAATATTAACTGTCAGGACTTAACCGTACATAATAAGAACACACATATTTTTGGCTTTGATTAAAGATAAATTGGATTTACAGTACAAAATAACATTTTATATGTTTTTACAACCTTAACTATGCGTAATAAAAAAGGGTATAATAATATTAGATTTCGTCCATACTATTTTAATTTGTTTAAAATATGTGGACCCTGAGGCTGAAGTTCGATATTGTCGAGAAATAATTTACACAATTATACGTTTTGGTTTTACAAAAGAACACTGCATAAACAATGGTAACATAGGTAATGTCTTATTTTACTTTCTTAATGGGAAGAACTAAACCTGTATAATTAAAATGAGATTTTATGATTCATATAACGAACACAAAGCCATCTAAGAATGATACAAAATTAATAAGAAAAGTACATTCCCTTAATATATGTCTTTGACTTACTATAGGTGAAAACATTGCTAAATAGAACTTTTTTCAGAATCAGCATATAATGTTTATAATATTTGTATAGTCATATTTTTATATAAATTCTCAAGTTTTAAAATTGGGCAATAGATTCTTCAGGAGAAAGTTTAGCATTATTTTTTATCACTTTTAGTAAACTTCAAATCTGATATTATAAATTGTAGTGTAAAATTGTAATGTCCACAAATAACTGTGTTGCAGTATACTGCAAACAAAAGATTAGTGGTAATAATAAAGAACTCATAAAGTTGGAAAATCAACGGAGATTCAAATTTACTCTGATTAAAAACCTTTACATAGGAAGAAATATTGTTTCTATTTCCTAATTTAATGAACAAAGACAGTCTTAAGTTTAATAAACTTTATAATTGAATTTTGAAAAATATAGAAAATATAATTTAAAAAAAATTGCATGCTAGGCAATGAAGTCTGATAAAAATAGCTTGGAGGATGGCAAATATAAAAAATAGGAACCAAATGAATTGTATATAGGATAATGGAAAATTCAGAAAATTAATCTATTTTTCACCGTCATAATCAATCTAACGTGCAATGTAGTAAACGATACAATTTTAATAATATATTAATGTGTAATTTGAAATAATAACCTTTTTCTGAAAACTCTCAGGTATAGGTCGGCTACTAGTAAATTTAACAATTACCCATGTCATACTAATATTTATCAGAGAAATTGCCATTACCGACACTTAAGACTATCTTCAGTTTCCTTTAAGATATAAACACCCTGGCCAGAAGTTAGCACGTCAAAGGCACTTTTAATGTCCAAAATTTTATAGCGTGGTTCACTGTGAATTATTGAAGAGCTTGCTGAGCTTGGTTCATTGTCAAATGAAGAATAAGCATTATTTTTAACCTGGATTAGGCTGATATAATAATCAATGTGATATAAGTTCAGAAGCGTCGATCTGATAAACTTAACTTTACGTCTCTTGAGAATCTCCTTAAGTTTAATATAACCCTTTAAAGTGCACAGCCAATCTGTTGAAACAGGCAATGTTTCGCAGTCTTCCGGAATCTTACTAAATAACTTATTAAATCTGTTTCTACTATTACAAATAATATCACAATTATGTTTATTTTGATCACAGAGAGTGGCCATCAAATGCTTTCTGTATTCTTGATAATCAACTTCATCTGTCTTATCAATCTCTTGTATATGCGTATCTGCAATTTCCTTAGTAACGGGAACGCTCCTCGCAGTCATTGCGATGGTAGTATTTGCTGTAACGGCATCTACGCTATCTACTGAACTTGATCTAGAATGTGATTTGTAAAATGTAGTGCAATGAGGCAATGATATTCGTTCCTTAACCGTACACGATGGAACATGAACCTCAGAAGATGTAGAAGGAAGTAATAACGAGCATTCAGCTTCTGAAGAAACTGAGTTTTCACTATCTTTCCGATTAGTACTCTTCGATGTGAAAGAACTACAGAACCCTTTAATATTTTTTAATACATTGATAGCATATTCTGAATTTTTTGGTTCATCCTTGATATTATGGCTTCCATTTTCATTTGATGGTGGAAGATTGCTATTTTCTAAACCACGAGCTTCATTTTTCAAAGGCAGGTTATTTTTTGTTTTTAGGGAAGTTGAAAATATTTTCTTTGGTGCACAAACTTCTCCTGACGTTGTAATACCATTTTCTAGACATTCTAGCTGGACTTTACCATTTATATCTTTATCAGGATGTTGATTATCATCATTACCAGTGCTGCAAATTATTTTTGAATATTCGTCGTGTCTCGTCGGCCTTTTGTCAATATTTTCTATTAGAGCAACTGGTTCTTCTATAGGCGATTTTCCATTTAGCTTATCCTTAATAAAATATTTGCCATTTTGACATATCTTAGACTTTCGTTTTAAACCTATCATAAAATCAACATCATTTTTCAAAAGTAATGCAGAATCAGAACTTGATGACTTTAGAAAGTTTCTAAACATTTTTGAATTCTTATGTTTCTTCTCTGAGAATTTATTTGAATTAAATGATACTTGACTCGCAGCTCCAGTAGTGACTTCTTTTGAAATGTTATTTGTACTCCAAACTTTAATTGTATCACGGCTTTTGCCAAAAGCATAAGACTTCTTAAAAATAGTACATTTGGAAGGAAGCTTAGCTAGTACAGCGTCTTCATCAAAGGTACTGACTAATTTAGCCAAGCTATCTAAACTATTATATTCCATTGGCTTGTCCTTGGTCGTACCTGTAATTAACTTTGGTGAATCTAAAGAATCATTGTACAAGCCAAAACTATCTCTTTCGATATTAGCTAAATCTAGACCATCAAGAGTTCTACTATATGATTCAGGACAATCAGATTTTTCTATTCCGTCATCTCTTGTAACATTCATTACCATTTTTTCTAATACTGTTTGTATTGCGTCATGTTGATGAAAATATTCTTGATAGTTAGCAGCACTCAGTTTATTTAATTTAATATCATCATTATTGGATGAACTATTTCCTCCAGTATTCGTTGTTGATAACGATGTTTTGCTCTTAGAATACAATTCTCCCTCAGCCGTTAAGGAATTCTTTTCATTTTCAAACTTTTCAATTCGTCTAGAACCAAATACCCCTTTAATATTATGCATGCTCAAAGGAAAAATACATTTTGGGCTAGTAGACATAGTATTGTTCCTTTTTGATTTATCTTCAGATATAGACGCCATTTGCTGATCGTTAATGGCGTTATAAGGTTCAGCTTTTTCTTCAGGCACTTTATTGAGAACATCTTCAATCCACTGAGCAGTTTCATTACTATATTTTCTGTCATTTGATGCATCCACACACACATTATGAAATTCACGAAAGTCTCCTACCATGTTCGCACTTCTCGATTCTATTTTCACCTCAACAGGGAGAGTTTTAGGACTCTTCCTTTTGAAGTAGTCATGATCATGGACAACAGCTCGTTCTGCTCGTTGAGCAATCTTTTCTTGCTCCTCGGCAGATTGAACCATAGTATATTCGACTACAGAAAACCTCTTTTTACAGAAAAAGTAACTCATATTATGGAGGAGAACATCGTAATGCGTCAGTTTATTAAAATATTCGTCGGCATCAGTCTGTACACCAGTTTGATTGGTTGGAAATAAAGCATCCCCATCAGGGTTTGTCACAGGTTCAACGAAATTTTTCATCGTTTCACTAGTTCTACCGGTTGGTAATACAGTATCGTTTTCCGAGATTGTCGTGGGCATCGAACTATTAATATTTACATTAATTTGATCTATTAGTGGTACAGTACTATCTTCAGGTTTTGATGCAGGTTCAATGGAATTCTTGGTCTTTATCTTAGATTCATCTACCGTCGTTGGTATATTAACAATTTCTGTCGAAAGCCTTCTGTGATTGTCATCAGTGTTTTCACTAACAGGAATGTGTGCACCAAACCATCTAAATCGTGCTGAAGCCAATAGAGTTCGAAAATCCACGTTATTATCGTAAATTGCTTGGAGATCTTCTAAACCTAAGTTAATATCTTGATCTACAATATCGGAGAATCTCCAAAGTAAATGCATTAACCGGTCTGTTGATGGTTTGGTGTCAGTGGTTATCACAGCTAGAAAATAATAGAATTTGTCATATACACATAGTTTTTCATCATCAAAAAATGCAGTCAAAGGCAATTTTCATGCGCTTTTAGTCAGATGACATCCTATATATGTTTGATCAGCACTAAAATATTTTGTCACAAACAATTTATTTCGTTATGGCATAAAGCTATTTTTTGACTTTTAACATTGGCACAATCACGATACACATATAACGGTATGATCTCGCGCAGGAGAACCTCTCACCTATAAACGTATGGCGTCACCTGAGAGCGACGGTTTCGTTCTGCTATGTAAGCGTGCCTAGAACATATGTTTTGAAATACAACATTCGCAGTTTTAGAGTATTTTAAAGGACATTTTAGATAATAGGTATAATCCTAATTATACGCGTGATAACTAAAGAATAAAAGCACTTTAATTCCATAATTATATTACTAATTATAATTATTGATATAATATATGTATATAATTTTACTCTAGAAAATAATTTAAATGTATAAATGATTATTTATGTATTATTTCAATATTTATGAACTAAGTGATTTTAGGATTACCTCAACGGTGTACCTATATTAAATTAGTTTTTAATATTGTAAATTTTCATAATTTGATTTGGTTATTTTTTATTACTCCGAGAGAAATAAAAAAACCTAAGTACCTACTTCTACATTTTTAAGTTTACATTTCACATTAGGTACCTACACATTATAGTTATTTTCATACATCGGGAAACTTACTGACCGTAGGTATACCGTATATAATTTGTTTAATTTATTATGGATTTTTCTGGACAATGCCACTTTAAATAAAATGCCAAGCAGTGCGCATTGGTGGTTTTTACGGATGACAATACTAGGTATACATACATAACTAACAAATTATTTTTTGAAATTTGAAAATTTTGATTCCAATTTTCTTTTGCAGTTATTAAAGCTGATTTTTCTGTTTAGGTCTCTTAATATAATATAAATTCTGGTTCTGCACAAACACTGAATCACCTCGAATTGCACAGACGTGAAAGATAATCAGGTTTTTGTTTTTTCAGCCAATTTCAGAAAAAAAATCTCTTTGCTTAAACAAAACAGCCATGCATTGTATGAAATTCTGTTTCAATTTTCTGATCGTTATTTGGGCACCTTTCGATGACTTCAAGCCAGTCCGAGTAATTGGACGTATCCAGCGTTTTTGTAGGTATTCCCAGAGAGGGATATTTATCTTTAAATTTATACATTACGTATTCAGCTACATAACGTAAAGCTTCCAAACTTACTTTTCCTCTTATTTCAAAGTTTTCCATAACGCTTAAAAGTTCTTTATTAACTTCTTGTTCTAAATATGCATGTTGTACAAAATCATTTCTTGTTATGCCTCCTTCTTCATTTTGATGAGTTCATTCTATCTTTTCTTCGACAAGCAAGCAGCCACTGCTTTACCAATACCTCCTACAACAAGGCCAGACGGCTTACGCGTGACGTCATCAAAAGTGGTCTTAACTTATTTACAGGCGTATATTGAAATGTACATTTCTTTTAAAATTTCACAGTTAAGTAGAAATTTTAGATGCAAAAATCTCCAAAAAATATAACAAAAACTTGTTTTTTGTAGATTTAACTTTTTTTATACGTAGTTTGAAACGTTGTTGGCCTAATACAAGACCTCCTACAAGCTGGTACTACTTTAAGCACTACTATTATGACTGATAATGTGTATTACTCATTTTTTTAGATCAAAAATTAAATTGCAGTTTAAGTACTTACCTTTTTCTGTATACCTAAATAATATTTAAGGGTTTCTCTCAATAGCGGGCTTATATAGGGAAATTTCCCACCATATTTATTATAATGGTGGAACGTGTTTATATTTAATTCCAGAAACAAGAGCTTGGCTAAAGACCAGCCGCTATCTCTTTCCTTAAACTCACTCGCTTTACAGGATAAAATTTGTTGAAACTCTGTAAATACTTCCTCTAGATCTGTATTTTTGGAAATAAATATATAGCGTGAGTTAAAGAATTTTATATCTGATGTTTTTTGAGAAGCAAATAGATATAATCCAAATAATTCCATATTTACTTTAAGATTTAAATGGTCTGAAAGACCCTTTTCTATTAAACGAATAATTGTAGGTTTAAGTTCCTCCAAATATCACATCACATCTATAGGATGTAACTTGGTAGAAAGCCTAGAACTAATCATGCAATTTCTAAATGCAGTCTTAACAATTTCAACGCCTGCTTCTAGCTCGACACAACATTTATCCTTATGGTTATGACTAAGTCTATGCGAATGAGAGGAAACATTTTCCTTGCACTCCTTACAGAAGAAAGACATTTTTAAGACTGAGGAAAACGCTAGAATATTAAAATTTATATATAATTTAAATATTAAAATTTATATATAATTTATTATACATCTTTGGAGCCGTCAATCAAACTATTATAAGATTTATCGAAACCAAGCCACTTCACAAACATTTTATTTCCCTTTTTTTTCTAAATCTGTTCTATTAAGAAAACATCAGGCTGTTTAGTTTTCTTGTAGTTCTTCTTCATAAAAACAACCACGTATAGGATGTCTTCGAAAATCTTCTAATATAAGTTGTTGGACTTGTGATTTAGATATTTTAAACAACTCGGTAGTCCAATTTGGAGTATATCCTTTTTTGAAAAATATGTTTATATTTACTTATTCGAACATCACCCACTTTGAATTTTTGTTTTCCAACTTTAATATGGCCAAATAGAACCTGATAGCTTTTTCTCCTTCGATTTATTAACATATTTCGGCCGTATCTAAATCGTTCTATGCCTTGAGCTGTTGTAAGTATCTGTAACTTGTTCCAACAAGTTTATCCACTTGTGGTTACCATTTAATGTGAATAATCTAAACAGTTTCTCCTTTATAGTTCGAATTACGAGTTCTGCAATAGATGCTTTTAAAACACTAAATGTACTATAGTGGCGAATTCCATATTTTTTCATAAGATTTTGAAATGAAGCATTATAGTATTCTTTACCGTTATCAGAAACAAGTTTTTTTAAGATTATCTTCGATTTTTTCAATATATGAGCCATCGCCTTTGAAACATCTTGAGCAGATTTAGATTTTATGGCTCGAGTCCAGAAATATTTCGAAAAATAAGCAATTACGACTAGTATATACTTATACCCATTATTTTCACGAGAATACTGATCGAGTTGAGCCAGATCTGTGGCAAAGGTATCATCCAAACCATATTGAATAAACCATCTTCTGATACATTTTTTCTACTTGCTCTCTAGCGTTCGGGGCTGTAGACATTCTTGAACTGAATATAAATGTCTACGTCAATGTTTTTTATACTGAATTCAACTTTACATTTACTGGTGTATTATGATATCCTTTAAGTTTATCCAAATCAACAGTAATGGGTTTTAGTGCATCAGCTATAAGAGTAGCTGCCATATCCTTCACCATGGTTTTTTTCCAAATGTGTATAATCAAATTTTGCTTTTAAAATTTGAGTATTTTCAATATTATATATTACTTCCTTTGGTGGTCCTATTATTGCTTTACATGTAGCCGCAGCACAGTTCAGCATAATTATATTATAAACTTTTATTTTAAATAATTCTAGTGCATACACAATAACACTAAATGTCTAAAAACACAACACAAATCTACAAATAAACTATGACAGCGTCAAATAGGGAAATTTGCTCTCAAATGACGTAGATGCGCGGGCGGGTCAAAATGAGTCTAGAAATCAGCATACCGTTATATGTGTATCGTGGGCACAATAAACATAGTTAAATAAATTATATTTAAACACTTTGGACTTAGGA
>MU183194.1:245951-261766 GCA_016904865.1 Pissodes strobi
ATCACCCCATTCATACGTGCCAGATTTTGATAAAAGATGAATTACCAATAAAAGGTATATTCTTTTAACCGAGAATAAAGCTAAAGTGAAAGGAATTATTCAAATATTTTGAGAAGAAAATTAAAAAATTACTAATTTTATAAACATACAGAATGTATTTGACACCATAACACAGGAAAACTACCCCCTATTCGATATCTGACATTATTATGTTCCCTCAAAGGAGGGCGTATACAAAAAAAAAACAAAAATGGTACAATATCAAACTGACAAGAAATTATATTCGATCACCAGAAGCAAAGTATGTGTAAACTAGTAAGTTCACTCAGCGGTAAATCCTCATCAAGTGAAACTGAGCAAAGTTGTAAAAATATTTTCATAGAAGGAAATTGAAAAAAAATTTGCTATACGTTTGTCATTTTTAGGTGATACCACTGTTGCTATCTCAGAATCTAACAAGAATTTAACAACACTGCAAATCGATCTTGAAAAGGCATCAATAATGGCAACTTTCTAATCTAATCAACTTTGTAGCTTTGACGGTTTCAAAGATATCAATAATAGTGGAATTACCTAAAATTTATTTAAAAATATATAATAATATAATACCTCGGAATCTGATTTTTACTGCAGTTCTTTGGTTTCATGAAAGTGATTTTTCAAGGCCACGTTATGACATTGTTTATGTTTTCGTCTCGCGTTACGGCATTTTTGTATCGTTGATTGGCCGACTAACCAAAACTAACCAAATCTACCAAAATTTATTGTACCGTATCGGCACCGGCACCGGTTCAAATGACTACAATAAGCTGAGACTAAGTGAAACTAACCAAAACTTGATTCGACGATTAACCAAAATTAACAAAATCTATTAAAATTGATTATAACGTATCGTAACGGGTTCAAATTACTAAAATAAGTTGATACTAACTGAAACTAACCGAAAGCTGATTGGAGAACTAACCCAAACTAACCAAATCTATTAAAATTGATTATAACGTATAGGAACAGATTCAAATGATTAAAATAAGTTGAGACTAAATGAAACTAACCGAAAGTTGTTGACGAATACCCAAACTAACCAAATTTGTTAAAATTGATTTTAATGTATTCTGAAAAGCTTGAAATGACTAAAATAAGTTGAGAATAAGTGTAGCTAACCGAGAGTTGATTGAACTACTAACCCAAACTAACCAAATATATCAAAACTGATTATAACGTATCGGATTACTAAAAGAATTTAAGACTAAGTGGAACTAACCGAAAGTTTATTGGAAAACTAACTTAAACTAAGAAAATCTATTAAAATTATTTATAACGTATCGGAACCGCATTAAATGACTAAAATAAGTTGGGAATAAGTTAAACTAAACGAAAGTTGAATAGACAACTAACCCAAACTAACCAAATCTATCAAAATTGATTATAACGCATCGGAATCTGATCAACTGATTGAAACAGTTAAGACTAAGTGAAACAAACCGAAAGCTGAATCAAGGACTAACCCAAACTAACCAAATTTATTAAAATTGATTATAATGTATCGGAACTGCATTAAATGACTAAAATAACTTAAGAATAACTGAAACAAACCGAAAGTTGGATCGACGACTAACCCAAACTAACCAAATCTATTAATATTGATTATAACATATTGGAACCGCTTTAAATGATTGAAATAAGTTGAGAAAAAGTGAAACTATCCGAAAGTTGAATCGACAACTAGACCAAAGTAACCAAATCTACTAAAATTGATTATAAAGTAACTGAACCGTTTCTAATGACTAAAATAGGTTGAAGCTAAGTGAAACTAACCAAAAGTTGATTGAACGACTAACTGGATTAGGTTGGTTAGTTCGGGTTAATCGTCGATTCAACTTTCGGTTAGTTTCACTTAGTCTCAACATATTTCAATCATTTGAACCGGTTCTAAGACGTTATAATCAATTTTAATAGATGTTATTAGTTGTGTTAGTCACCAAATCAACTTTCGGTTAGTTTCTCTTAGCCTTAACTTATTTTAGATATTTGAACCGGTTCCGATACGTTATAAACAACTTTAATAGATTTAGTTACTTTGGATTAGTCATCCAATCAACTTGCGTTAAACTTCACGTAGTTTCAACTTATTTTAGTCATTTGAACCGGTTCGGATACGTTATAATCAATTTTAATAGGTTTGGTTAGCTTGGGTTAGTTGTTGATTCATCTTTCGGTTAGTTTCACTTATTCTCAACTTATTTTAGTTATTTAAAGCGGTTCCGATACGTTAGAATAAATACTAATAGATTTGGTTAGTTTGGGCTAGTCGTCCAATCAACTTTCGATTAGCTTCACATAGTTTCAATTTATTTTAGTCATTTGAACCGGTTCCGATACGTTATAATCAATTTCAATAAATTTGGTTAGTTTGGGTTAGTTTGGCGACGACTACAATCAACTTTCGACTAGCTTCACTTAGTTTCAATTTATTTTAGTCATTTGAACCAGTTCCGATACGTTATAATGTATTTTAATATGTTTGGTTCGTTTGGGTTAGTCGTTGATTCATCTTTTGGTTAGTTTCACTTATTCTCAACTTATTTTAGTCATTTAAAGCGGTTCCGATACGTTATAATAAATTTGGTTAGTTTCGGTTAGTTTGGGGGGCGACTACAAGCATCTTTCGACTAGCTTCACATAGTTCAACTTATTTTAGTCATTTGAACCTGTTCCGATACGTTATAATCAATTTTAATAGATTTGATTACATTGGATTAGTCGTCGATTCAACTCTCGATTAGTTTCACTTACTCTTAACTTATTTTATTCATTTGAACCCGTTCCGATACGTTATAATCATTTTTAATAGATTTGGCTAGTTTAAGTTAGTCGTCTATTCAATTTCGGTTTGTTTCACTTAGTCTCAACTTATTTTAATCATTTGAACCGGTTCCGAGACGTTATAATCAATTTTAATAGATTTGGTGAGTTTGGGTTAGTCGTTCCATCAACGTTCGGTTAGTTTCACTTAGTTTCAACTTATTTTAGTCATCTGAATCGATTTCGATACATTATAATCAATTTTGATAGATTTGGATAGCTTGAGTTAGTCGTCGATTCAACTGTCGGTTGGTGTCAGTTATTCTCAACATATGCTAGTCATATAAAGCGGTTCCGATACGTTATAATGATTTTATTACATTTGGTTAGTTTGGGTTAGTCGTCGATTGAACTTTCGGTTAGTTTCACATAGTCTCAACTTATTTTAATCATTTGAACCGATTCCGTTACGTTATATTCAATTTTAATAGATTTGGTTAGTTTGGGTTAGTAGTCCAATCAACTTTCGGTTCGCTTCACTTATTCTCAACTTATTTTAGCCATTTGAAACGGTTACAATACCGACGTCATTATCAATTCTAATAGATGTGGTTAGCTTGGGTTAGTCGTCGATTCAACTTTCGCTTACTTTCACTTATTCTCAACTTATTTTAGTCATTTAAAGCGGTTCCGATACGTTATAATCAATTTCAATAGATTTGGTTAGTTTGGGTTAATCGTCGATTCAACTTTTGATTAGTTTCACTTTGTCTCAACTTATTTTAATCATTTGAATCGGTTCTGATACGTTATAATCAATTTTAATGGATTTGGTTAATTTGGGTTAGTCATCCAAACAACTTTCGTATAGTTTCATTTAGTCTCAACTTATTTTAATTATTTGAACCGGTTCCGATACCTTATAATCAATTTTAATAAATTTAGTTAGTTTGAGCCAGTCGTCGGATCAACTTTGGGTTAGTCGTCCAAACAACTTTCGGCTAGTTTCACTTAGTCTCAACTTATTTTAGTTATTTGAAACGGTTCCGATAAGTTATAATCAATTTTGATAGATTTGTTTAGTTTGGGTTAGTCGTCGATTTAACTTTCGGTTAGCTTCACTTATTCTCAACTTATTTTAGTCATTTGAAGCGGTTCCGATACGTTATAATCCATTTTAGTAGATTTGGTTAGTTTGGGTTAGTCGTGGATTAAACTTTGGGTCAGTTTCACAGGGCCAAAATATATTTAATATTTACAAAGCATTCCATTATCGTTATATAATATGTACTTATAAAAAAAATCTGACACCTAGACGATTTTTCCGGTCTTGTCGCCTCCTTCACCTAATTTTATTAACATATCTATTCCCTAATCCGACTATAGATTTTTCCTATTTGCCTTTGTATTTTTCATTGCTTCGTATATATTTCCACCGAAGTCCGAATAAAATATTAAAATAGAAATAAAATTAAGGATTTTCACAAATCCGACTCTGTTCTAAACACTCTGCCTACATACGAACGACTGATTAAACTAAAACGCTCCACATGCTGCCAACAATCTGCGGATTTTCGGCAGCTGGCAGAAAATATTTGGGGGAGTGGAGCTACTAGTTTACATATACTTTGCCAGAAGTATAATGATATAATAGATAATATTTATTTAAAGGCGATTATTATGTCAATTTTCCACTGCATAAGAAGAACCCCCCAAAAAAAATATAAATATATGAAACTAGAAAGATACAAAAATAAAATTAGTAAGAGTTCATACCTTTTTTGGAAATCTTTTCATAAGATTTTCTAAAAGAAGAACTAAAAATTGACACATCAGGTGCTAATTCGTTCTCGGTAGTGTAGAGACAATTAATTCCTGCTGATGCCATTGTAAGCAGTAGATCTGTCCAGCAGGCAGAATATAGTTCTAGATCCGCCGAATGGGACTCTGAAATTTAAAATAAAAACGTTTAGCCTACAACTATTTCCTAGAATTTTATTTTCTTGAACCCTCTGGGGTTAAATTTTAAAGCCAAGATCAAATTCCAGTCTTTATTTTGTTAATAACATTTTGTATTATTTATGTACAGACTGTTTTATCAAAAATTCTAAGGTTTAATAATAAGTTATTTATAAGGTTACC
The DNA here is from genome assembly GCA_016904865.1 of Pissodes strobi. Taxonomy (NCBI): domain Eukaryota; kingdom Metazoa; phylum Arthropoda; class Insecta; order Coleoptera; family Curculionidae; genus Pissodes; species Pissodes strobi. Next base: position 250,896 of record MU183194.1, read on the forward strand.
GTTATATCTACAGAGGATGCCACGCTTAACATATAAAAGTTAGTATTTGTTAACCATGTACGTGGTTCACTTATTCGACGTTAATGATCGCGAAGATACCAGGTTTGATATCTCTTAATAGTATGGTGATACTCGTCTTAACTATTTGTAAAGATAGAGGTATCAAACTTGCCATATTCGGAATCAGTAACTATGAATATGCGATAAATGAACCATATAAAGGGTGTTCCATTTAAGATAACTTAACTTCGATTTTCTGATGATACCCTTTAGATATAAAATATCCTCATAAAGAACTTCTTATAAAACCTTACAAGCTTATTTCTAAAACCCCAAATTGAAGAGTTACAGCAAAACGCCTTATATTCTACTTTATCTTTGTTAGTACAGAATAAACACAGTTTTACAGCATAACAAATCTGAATTCGAGTCAAAGATACCTATTATTTTTTAAAATTCATGCCTGAACAAGTACTTTAGAACCCTATCTTTGTTCAATGCAAGATGGCGGCATTTCTAATGTTATCGCATTATTACCAATCAAATAGGTTGAGGTTTACAGACTTTGTCAAAATGCCGAAACCGAAACCCAGTTGTCACACTACACACGCGGTTTACCAAGCATATTAGCATAATCAGATGATATAGGCCCTCTATATCTATTTAAACCATTGTTACATTTAATAATTATCATACTTTTGTACTTAATTTTCCTCATCTGCCATACTTTATATGAACTATGTATTCCTTGAATATATTTTTGGTTATAATCTGTGCAACCAATTTCAAATATTCCTTTTTTCAATGTTTTATTATCTTAAGATTAAACTGGGTTTAGTATACTATTTTCACTCCTATGTTCTTAAAAACATTTTGGAGCCCACTAGTATACTGTGGATTTTGGTATTTATTTATTTCAACGTATCAACATTTACAAGTTCAACAATAACTAGCTTAAAATTGTCTTTTTACCGCTTATTTCAAACCTGCTCTGAGGTACATAAAAAAAGTCCAATTCCACGCAACATTCATTAACACTAGCATAAATTCTCTTAACGGGACTATACAATAAGTACCAAGTGCGACAATGGCGTATATGTAAAAGAGTTTGGTTACGTGTAGGGTAAGAATATACATGAATATGAAAGGCTTCGAGACATTCTGGACTCTTAACAACACTGTTAAGAACATTAAAAGCAAAGCTTATGTCATAGAAAACCTTCTACGGGCAAGGGGAGCTAAATCTAAGTAAGACATAGTATGGGCCCCGTTAAGATCTATTCCATTAAGTAAAAGTTTATATTTTGCATATTTTGTAAATTTAAGGCACATTCTCAAGCCTATTAATATGAACTTGATAATCCGGGCATCAAACTATGCTAGATAACTGCAATATCGATCTAACAAGTGATATATACACTGTTTTTACAGCAAATACATTTTTAAAATCCGTAGCATCCTGTTAGCTCTAGATATCACATTATCAATGTGAACTGTAAACATAAGCCTGGTATCCAAGTATACGCCAAAATTCTTCACAACAGATACACCCCTGAGAGCAACACCATTTGCCGTATTCGCCGGGCAGCACTGTTCTTAAACAACTGAATCTCATGAAGTAACATTTGTCGATATTCAGTAACATGTTGTTAATTCTACACCATTCAAAGACTGTAGTCAGATCATTCTGCAATAAAATAACATCCTCATCAGATGATATTTGACGAAACAGCTTCAAATCATCAGCAAGAAGAAGCAAATGTCCCAATCGTTGATAAATAAAATGAATAATAGGAGCTCCAATGGGATCCCTGAGGCACCACGAATATTGCAATAAATTTAGTATATAAGTGACCATCAACTTTAACTTGCTGCATTCTATCCGACAGATACGATTTTATCCAGGAAAGCAAAGGTCCTATAATCCCATGATTGGACAACTTTGAAATTAAGATACTGTGATCGACCGTGGCAAAAATCTTGCAGAAGTCTGTATATATACTGTGAGTTTCGCAGCCCTTATCGAAAGAGGTAGTAACAAAACTACTGAGGAGAAATAGGTTAGTATCAACCGAACGGCCAGAAGAAAATCTATGTTGCTGGTTTATTATGATTTGACTGAAGGTGTTTGATATTACCCTCTCAATAGAACAGAAGAGAGATTGGTCTGTAATTAATAATGTCATTTGTGTTTCCAGCTTTGTGGATGGGGCAGATATATGACAGTTTCCAGACGTTGGGGAATATGCCATAAATAAGGGTTATAGGAAAAATATAGTAAATAGAGATAGTTTGAGCAATGTTTTAATATCCTGTTGGGATCACGGCCTTCCCCTTTGTTAATATCGAACTTAGATAATGATCTTTCAATGTTGGCTGCTGAGACCTGGATGCTGGAAACCGCTTCGAAACTACTGGAGAAGATCCTAACATTAGAATGTGTTAAGGAGTTATAAACTGAGGAGAAAAATTGGCTATGGCACTACCAATATCTGCACTCACTGGGCCTGGATGCGTTTCTTGGAGGAAAGCATCCCGATTCGACTGGTAACGAACAAATTGCCAGAAGAATTGAGCATTTTCAGCTATAGAGCTTTCGGCATGTGCTTTGCAATAATCATAACAGTTCTTAGTCAGAGATGAACACTGCCCACGCAGTAAAGAGAAGGTGATGTAATCTACAACTGAGTTTGACTGCTTATACCTTTTATCAGCCAATTTTTTCTCAAATATTAGGGATTTAAATGCATTTGAAAATCAGAAATCTATCGCTAGAGCGACACCGCCTCACAGGCACAAATAATTCAAAACAATCGAAGACAGCAGTGTAAAAACTAAAACAGCATCATCAGGAGATGATTAAGACTCAGTCTTAATCATCTCCCGATGATGCGAACATGGTTAGCGAAACGCGCGTCGAGTGCAAAAATTCTGTTTCGGTATTGTGGACAGAACTCTGTTTTAGTGCATGTTGACGAAGGATCCAAACCCTAACATAGCAGTGTAAAACTTTCCTAATGTGACCTCTAAATCTTCGTTTAAAATCGACAACCAATCAAATGATAGGAAATGATTATTTATAAGAGCCTGTTTGTAAAAGTCTGCTGATTTAAAGTGGTAATTTAAATTATTTACAGGTTCCAAACAAACCTTTTTTGAAAATTTATTGAGAGTGTCAAAGCTGGATGATAGAGATCGCAATTTACCCAAGACGCTTTACAATAGTATTTAGCTCAGCATTTGCAAAACACAGATCTAGGATAGTATTGTGATCATTTAATACATCATTATATTGAGGAGAGTCTAGAGAAGCTAGTGTATCACACAACATGATCTCTCTTGCTGATCGGGCGTTTCTTGGTTGAAGACTGGGATAATCGTCACTTCGAGATCACGATATTTGAAACAGAATATAATAACCAATAAGTCATACATTTTCAAACAACTCACTTGTACAAGACACAGATTGTAAATGAGATTCCTAGTATGAGATGTTCATCAATGGCAGCACGTAGACACAACCGATACAATATATCGAGACACCAATCTCGACAGAAACCCACACCTCCTCAAAGGTGTCATAACCCAAACTAACTCACACCTCCTCAATGGCGTCATTGCCTAAAAGGCAGCAGCCTAGATTTTAGTCAGTTTTTAACAGCAACGAGAACACCACCTTTCGGTACTATTTTTAATGTTTCTGTCAGTTCGATACACAGTGTAACTCGCGTTCAGGAAATCAGCGTCCTAGATGAAGGAATCCAGCCAGGTCTCTAACAAGGCAATAATGAAATACGATTCATTAAATGAAGCGCAGAGTCTTTTAATTTCGTTTTCAGACCTCTGACGTTTTAAAATAACAGTGTGACGCATTCTAAAGAGAACTCTCTCCCGTGCTCTGTCGTTGAAAATTCGCCGAGCCAACTTGTCTAACGGGATGCCGAGGACGGAATTCATTTGCAGCCGTTCCAAAGGGCTAAAGATTAGGGTCCAATAATCCTTCAAACAAAGATTCCTTGACTCCAATTTTAAACGAAACATCATCACTCCTTCCGAGAACGAAGACATCGGGTATACCTAGTTGACTAGTCATGTAGTCAACAATGATATTTTCCGTCGTTGCAGGATCACACAGGCTAAAATACAACCACTGACGTCTTTGGTCTCGGGATCGGTACCAATAATTATATGCTCAAATGACTCACCCGGCATTGGGCCAGGAACATTGCTGGGTCCCGATGTTTTTCGATGTTGTTGCAGATGATTGCTCCTGAAAGATGGGGCACCGCCAGAAGCCCTATTATTATCACTGTAATACGGTGAGGGAAGTGTTCTGGACTGCGGGTGCAAGAGGTGAATTTATGACGGTTGACTAAGTTGACTTAGAAGCCACAATATTTCTCAGGACAAACTAAGAATTTTCGCTCGTAGTTCTACATTTGTCTGCTCAAGCTTGCATAACCGTTTATTAAACGCTCCAAAACCAGTGATACTAGTAGGTGCAGCTGGCTGATCATTATGTGGATTACCTTTGTGAACTGTTCAACAACTTTAAGGTTTGATTTTTCCAATTTATTGACATCAGCAGCTAACGAACCGATATGTCCCGGGACAGCCTGTAATTCAGATTTGAGGTCATTCAGGCAAGAGGTAGTAGCCCTCTACGATTCAGCGTCCACCAGCTTTCTCTGCAAGGAGGTAGACATAACATCGAACTTCTGGGAAATTTTCTTTGAACGTTTATCGTAGAGAGACTCGAAAGAATTATTCATCAGACCCTTGAGAGCAGCGACGCAATCAATCTGTGCTTTGCCCTGTTCCTTTTATAAGATACACATCTGTTGCAAGCATACAACATATCTTTGCCTTCATATGAGTCACCTGAGCCTCAGAAGTCGAAAATTTGGAACAGGCCAAATAGTGAATTGCAGAAGTCACAGATGATCTTGTACTGGTATCGAAACATATTTTGTATTTTTACCAAAGAAGTGGAATTACGGAGTTTTTCTAAACGCATATCTATTAATTAGTCTAACTATTAAGTTAGTATTTAAACCCTTAACTTTCGCTACATCCATACATTTTTATTGCCATGTTAGCACAAATTTAAGCAAACAAATAAATAAAAACGGTTATGAATTTAAAGAACCAACAATATCAAATTCAGCAACATTCGCACAAGTCACAAACAACGAATTAATACTACAAATAAACTCTTTAAAAATTAATTAGCACTGACGAAATTATTAAGGATAACCATAAAATTTTGTTAACGCTTCTACTTCACATTATAAATGTTATTAATAGATGTCTATACTGGTGTCTTAGAAATACTCTATAATTACCTGTTTCTAAGTAAGATGTAGGACAGACAAAAAATTGACAATTTTCGACCTATGGCTGTTACATTATAAATAAACTTATTAAGTGTATGAAGTTGGGACTAGAAAATAATTTAAATATTAATAATATATTATCAAATAACCAATTTGGCTTTAATGGTGGAGTGGGCACAGAGCATTTAACAGAAAATATAATACAGAACTGAAATAATTGTTACAAAATAGTTGGGATAATCATTGATTTGACACAGGCCTTTGATAGGATGTCACACCAAATTCTGTTACGCAAACTTGAACAAATTGGCATTAGGGAAAATTTTTAATTCATATCTAGATCGTCGCACACAATAAGTCAAAGTAAACGATTACCTAAGGGATAAATGAGATAGCATTTGGTGTGCCCCAGAGCACAGTTCTTGCGCCTGTATTATTCTCAATTTACACGAAACATATACCAAAAATATTTCGAGGCGAGAGTGAATGTGTCATATCTTATGCTTTCGATTCTTGTGAGAGCAAGAGCTCGGTCCCAAACAACAGGGACTGGCTGAAAGATATATCACAATTTAAACTCTGGACGGATCAAAACCTGCTGACATTGAATAGGACTAATACCAGTTTTATATGCTTTTTATGAACAACAAAAACAACAGTAATATTGCCAAAATTGTAATACATGATTATGATTGCCTTAAAAAAGACCAAGTTCAAAAAACTGTAACTACAAAACTAAAACTGATTCTGTATTTAAAATAAAATACCTTGGAGCCTTTACAGTCTATTGACTATATTAGTAATAAAATTAGAAAGCAATATACACATTTATGCAATTACGTAAAGCATATAAAATATTAAAAATAGTATACAATTGAGTCGATGCTAAACTATGGAGAAATAATCTGGGGTTTATAGATAGTTTATGAAATAATAGGTCTGTTCTAGCAGCGATTTCAAACGGTTTCAAACCGTCCGGAGTTTGCGCATAACGATAATAGCGTCGCTTATATGGCTATGCGCAAACTCCGTACGGTTTGGAACCGTTTGAAATCGCTGCTAGAACAAACCTATTATTTTGACATTACTCAAGCTTACCCAATGAGTATCTGACAATAAGATGTAACATCCTGCCAAGCTCAAGGAGCTAGACCTAAGCAAATGTAATTAGAAGATAAATTAATTGCCTGTGATAGAAATAAATCAGTTGAATTGAAACATTGGAAAAAAGTGAAATATATGAAATTCGTTGCATGAATTGTAGCCAAAAATACGTTGGGCAAATTAGAACATCCAGAAAAATTAAGGTTTGTTAAGCAATACCTTGCACAAACTCAACCCAATATCAATAAACTGGGCTATAATAAACAAATCGCTGTATGGTTGATTTTATATATTTCGCTTTATCAGCAATTTGTAATTAAATAGGTAATAACTGGTACCTGATTGTGGGCGAGTAATGAAATACAATTCAATTCGCTCGTAAAGAGCATCTTGGAATGCCTGTGTTAGGTCATAAAAATCATACAGATGTATGATCTCTTCATATGGCCATACAGAGTAAGTTATTGCACCATTGAAATATTCGAATTTAGGCTCCTACAAAAAAAAAAACATAAAATTTATAAAAATATAACTGAAAAGAAACACATTCTTTATACAATCTTAATCCAATCCCTGCTAATGATTCATCTTTAAGACCAAAAATCACCATCTAGAGAGGGAATACTAAAAACTAAAGTATGTTTGCATATACATATAGATTTCAATTATCAACACATTTGAAATATTTACATGCTATCTATTTGTCCAACTGCTTAATTATTAATTTAATTATGTAGATATGTTTCATTTTGAGATATTCGACAAAGTGTTAAAAATTTTTTTTTGTTATTAACGGAAATTGAAGATATTTGTCAAACCAAACCTCAAGGTTTACCATGACGAAGAATAATTTTTACATTCCTTGTAAATATAATGCATGAATTTAGTTTTTTAAGCTATAACTAGCTCTTAGCTATACACGGTATGCCACTGCATATCACGGCACTGATCGCGTCATACCTGTCGGATCGCTGTTTCTCGGTACGGATCCACAATAGTATATATGTCGCGCGAGAGGCACATCAAAGCTGGTGTGTCACATGGAACACTATTCTCACCGCAATATTTCAGTTATTATATAGCTGACTTTCTCTCACACCCCTCAACGTCCTTTGCCCTGCACGCTGATAACACTGCACTGCGATCTATGTGCAATCCTCGAGCGTACAGGTTGCAAAAAGTAACCATGAACGTAACCTGGATCTTCTAGTCCCATATTATCAACGCTTCAATGTAATGATACTCACCCGGGAAAGAGTCAATGTGAGTCCACTTGCAATAGGCAATGAGGTAATTGTGCCCAAAACCGAGTGAAGTATCTAGGCATAGTCTTTGATAGCAAACTCCTATTTTCCGGGGATGTAGATGCAATGAGAGCAAGAGATATCGTGGTTCAGAAAGAGCTGAACACACTAGTCAAAACTAGATCTTACCTTAGCCCGCAGAACAAGTTGGTTAGGAATCTAACAACACTTTTCTCTAGTAATATAAATAGCCTCTTTCCTATTACATCGGAAAAATATTCTAAATCTAAATCTCAACCGCCTGTAACTTGGTTTACTGAAGACCTAAAAATCATGAGAAACCAACTTGACATACTATAATCATTTAGTGTTCATTCTGACTGTCCCCGGTATAAAGAATTCTACAAATTATCTTATGAGAAAGTTACCCAATATTAAAGAAGGGATATTGCGTACGTTCCCTCTCAAACCTCTAGCTCTTTTTCCTGGCCCTCTGGACGAGCAGAGAGTCCTAAATGCGTTTTTCTCTCTTAACAGTTCACCATCTGCTGATATTTTTGAAATCAATTACAAAATATTGGCTAGCTCAGTTGATCTCTTGGTGGCTCCCTTTACGTCGCTGGTAAATAATTCATTCTCGACAGGAGTATTCCCATCGTCTTTTAAAGTTAGTAAGGTTATGCCAATTTTGAAAAAGAGAGATCCCAAAATGCTGACAATTATAGACCAATACGTATAACACCTTTATTTGGCAAAATTATGGAAACAATTTGTTAGGTCGCGTTTATCTGAAACTACTAACGTTTTAGATTACTAACGACGGTTCGAAATAAAAACCGTATTTCCTAGTTCAAAAAATACAGCTTTATTGATACCTTTAGAGACGGTTTGAAAAATAAACAATTCCGATAAAACAAACTAATCGTATACTTAAAACTGAATTAATAAAATAATTATTGCATGCCCGAATTTAATGTAATGTAAAGCTTATAAAGACCAGAGACCAAAATAAATTCCGTTAGAGTTTACAATCTAGACGCGATCAAGTGTCTCTGTTCTTTTCGAATTACTTGACGATACTGCTAGTCAATTTTGGTCCTAAAACTAGGCATGAAAATAAATGGTAAAAGCACACTTGTAACCAAATATAAGATGCAGGTACCCCAGTTGCCTTCGGCCATAAAAAATATAAGGGTACGAGCCGATGACGTTTCTATTGCAGACTTTTGCTTTCGCCCTTCCAATTACTAGTGCGCCTTTAAAATGTATAAGAATATTTATACAGGGCGAAATAAGTGAAAATCTAAAACTATCTCTAACAGAATTTTAAAAGATCGTTTGGTTCATTATTTTGAAAAACCATTAATTGTTAAAGTCAAGATCAGTCTGGTTTCAGAGCTGGACTTTCCACAACTAAAGCCTTGATAAAAAGCTTGGAAGATGTAGTCGGGGGTTTTGACACAGGATTTCATAGTATACTAACTTTGTGTGACTTGTCAAAAGCCTTCGATTGTGTCTCACCTAGGCAGGGAACGGGCTCGCGGCCAAACTTAAAATATCAAAATTGATGCAGTCTGTTCGATCCTTAGGATCGACACAGAATATCGCTCAATTTGGAACAACCAAAGGCAACGGTGTAGGACTGTAGGACAGGGCTTCAGTATCACGATCACGCTTGCTTTGGAGCGCGGAACATGCCTACTCCCTACACCTACCAGCGGCAAAGTTTATAGAAATATATTTATTCTGTAAACTTTGCCAGCGGGCTCGATGCGTTAACGGCGCACCTACTATCCACGAACCAGGAATTGAATACGCCTTTGCATAGGTGCTAACATTACACATATTATATGCAATAATACTACAATTCTTGCACTAAGGGTCAGATAAACTGTAAATAGTGTGTAAATATTGTACATATCTATGGTAAATGTCTGTGCCGCCCGTGTTGTCAATTTAAAACAGGTTTTTTTTGGCTATACATTTTTCCTGTAAATTACCCATTTTAAAAATCACAGCAAAATCAACCAAATCTGAGCACAAATAGCCTTTGGCAAATACTTACCTCAACCCAATTGAAGGGAGTAATCCCAAGGAATTGCAGTATCACCCTTGATGCCACTGTACCAGCGCTATAGAGGGCATCACCCGCCCGTTAGGTCGTGATGTTTCGCGTAAGTACGATACGAGTGTAGAGTGCCGTAACAAAACGCGATATCTTTGATAAAAGATTGCTAGTACTAGGTATGTAAAATTGTAATTTTGGAAAATAAATTGTATTCATTCATTCAAGCTATCTTTTTAAATGTAACTACATACTTTTATGCAACAGGCGCTTTTATAGTAAATTTGCTTTCCAACAGACTTCGATGTCATCTGGTTCAAATTAAGTACAGATGGCGCAACCAAATTCATTTGTTGCCTGTATAGATCATCTAGCTAACACCAATAAAAACGGCTTTTCTGAAATCTTGACAATCAAATTAATTTTCTGCAGATCAAATATGCAACGGCAGAAATTGTCATAGTAGGAGACTTTAACGACTGGTTGTAACACTCCCACAAAAACGACGATGAAGAATAAGAAGCCGAGACTTTGGTTATTAGTCACGAACTTACTCAGCTGATTGACGAACCTACCAGGATCCCTGAGCGTCAAAGAGACTTTGTTACCTCCTGGATCTATTCCTAACAACTAATCCTGATCTCTACACCGTAACTGTCCATGTAACTCTCCAACCACCGTTGGTCTCATCAGACCACAATCTCATCTCCGCAGCCTGTGAACTATGAAAACACAGGAGCCGCAGGTACCCCGAAAGGCTTGGCACTACAAATCTGCATAGTGGCGTAACCTTCGCGAGTTTTATCTTTCTTTTTCTTGTGAAGATGTCTGCTTTGGGAATTAAAACAACTCTGAATCTGCTGATGAGATAATTCAAGCTATCCTAGCTCATATGCCCTTCTTCTATGAAACGTACCTCAAACAGTAAACCATGGTTTGGAAAAAACTGCTCAAGAGCGGTCTACGCTAAACGGTCTACCACCAGCACTGCTTCTGTGGCTTCCCAATTTCTTCAACACTTTAATGTGTCTTTTTGGGGGTGGGGGGAGAGGGGTGCTGAATCTACAGGTCTCATTGACCTTCTTGAGACGTATGGGCTCAGACAACTTATCTCGGGGCCGA
>MU183195.1:2879-51880 GCA_016904865.1 Pissodes strobi
GACAGGGTGATATTTGTTTAGTAGCTTATGCATTTTAGTAGATTACAATATATAAGAATTGTTACTTTGTTGTGGGGCATTTGACATAATTAAAATATGAAATAAAAAATATTAAATATAAAACAAAAGGAAACTGCGAATAGCTTAACATCAGTTAATCTTAAAAGCTCACAGAAGTGACACGAGCGAAATACTACATTACAGTTAACAGACTGATTTTGCCACTATAAAAGGTTATCAATTTTATTCTATATGCTGTATTTAGCAACCAAAGGTTCTATATTTTGAGGTATAAATTATTGAGTATTAACTTCTACGGTCAATCAATTATAAATTTATTTATTTGATTTGTTGTTAACAAGTTTAATGGAATTTTTGATACAGCATTCATTAATGTTAATTAATTATACATACGATTATTAATACATAATACGTTTTAGCTTTTATAAAACTGTTGTTGCAGAGTGTGGCTATTCTGATGATCCTTTTTCTTATGTTATCCTCTCCGGTGATAGCTACCTTTGATTCTCTTTAGATCGGTTAAATTTCTTTACTACTTTCGGTTTAAATATATCCGTGGTAATCTCGGGCTGATATGGCTTTAATTTGTTGGGGTCATTGATTTGGTTTGAGATACTGCTGCTATTTCCTTATTTACCTTTTAATTCTATAATAATTGTTAATTATTACATTTTTTTCTCTTCAATAGTAAAAACTAGTACCTTTTGCGTAATTTCTTGTTGATTTCTGCATAGATGGTATATTGTATTTTTTTTTTCATAGTGCTCTAGGGATTTAGGGCGTATCTCTCACATATTATTTCCCTGTGGTTTTCCTGTTTTTTTTATTTTCTCTCGACCGTCAATGTTTGTTTTTCTTTCTATGTTTCGGTAGATTTCGAAGTTGTTTTGTGGCTCCACCTTCCTACCGACAGTTGCGGACTTTGGTATTAGTGATTTCTAATATATATTTATCTTTTGAAGTGGCATGATATGTTTTGTAACTTTCGATGAGTAACCTTGAATATTAGTATTGGGCTATATATCGTTAATTATTGTTGACTAGGCTTTAGCGATCAGACCGCAGGGAGCTCCGAGCGACATGCAAAAGTAGGGGCACGTATTACAATAAGTAATATTTCACCTTTCGTATGGCCCTCCGCTCGCTACGGGGGCTCAAGAAAAGGAAACTAACCAGGGGCTAACCCAAACGTAACCCAAGACATACCTAAATTCAAGAAAAAACTGTTTGCTAACCAAACCTCGTGCGACTCCTCCCTCTCTCTCTTACGACTCCAACGCCATCTAGTGTATTTGGTGTTGACTCGAGCGATTGTATCCGCGTTAGGCCTTCGTGATGCAATCAGTATTCATGATAAGCCGTGGTGGTCTAGAGGTTTAGATGGTTGGGTCTCGATTCTGTGGATATCGGCGGCGGCTCGGGTTCGAACCCTGTTGCTTTTTTTATTTTTTTACGGTTAAGTTTCTAAACAGTTTTTTTCTTGATTTTGGGTATGTCATGGGTTAGTTTTGGTTAGCAAACAGCTTTTTTCTTGAATTTAGGTATGCCTTGGGCTACGTTTGGGTTAGCCCCTGGTTAGATTTCTTTTCTTGAGTCCCCCTAGCGAGCGGTAGCGAGCGGAGGGCCATACGAAAGGTGAAATATTACTTATTGTAATACGTGCTCCCTGCAGCCTGATCGCTAAAGTCTAGTTAATTATTGCTGCCGATACGGATTTTTAAGGGTTTATCATTTCGTTAAGGAATATTTCCTATTACTTATTGAACAATTTAATTTTAGCTCGTTAATTGTTGCTTCCACAGTCGTTTTACGATGCTTACTTCTCGTTTAGTATTTTAGAAGTATTCCTCGTATCGACAATTTCCTTATTTCGATAGTTGCCTTCGCACTACAGTTTTTTCTTAACTAACATTTTCCAGTTTAGCTGGCAGAAATGGTGGCGCTCATGAACTCCACACCGGGATATTTAAAACACGGACACTCCGGTGTTGCGAAAGCTTTAATTGCCATCCTTTACAAAATATAAGAAAATCGTGTTATAAGAAATATGAGCAACATTTGTAAGGTTCACAATTTTTTTTATTACCTTGAAAATTAACTCATTTCGCAAACAAATATTTTGGGAGTTTTTACATTGTATAAATAATCGTATAGGATTAGTGATTATAAATGGGCACACATATATCTCATTCATTAGAAGAGTTACAAGAAAACTTTAAATATATAAAAGTTGCAGGGCTTTTTAGAATTTTTTTTGAAATATTTGTTCAAAATTATTGTAACAAAAGGCAAGCACAACGGGAACATAGAAGGTTATATGAAGAACAAAGGCGAATTCCCTCCCTAGATTCTATTTTCAGACGATATATTGATGTGCTAAATCAAGCAACGTTTAAACTAAGGATGTGTAATTATTATTAATTAAAATAAAGTTAGTAACAAAATTCCAACAATATTCTAATAATTAATTTTAGAACATCGAAATTAATTCACACTATAAATAGTTATTGCAGTAAATGCTCAACTTATCCACCATTTTATGGCAGCTAAAATAATACTTTGGATATTATTATTTAAAAACACAATATGCTCAACAAGTTATCATCAGTCAAAGTTGCTTATTTGTTTTAATTTGTCATTTAAATAGCTCTGTAAAAATATCTAATAAAGCTAGATCTGGGCTATTTGGCGGACAACTCAATAACCCGCAAAAACAAAAGTTTGATTTGAAACGCTGCAATATTGCGTGGTGGAGAACAATCCTGCTGTCAAATGATTTCCTCATATTTGGGTTCCCAAATTTGGATTATCGCCCTTCCTGTTTACTAGTATGGTTCGCCATTTAGGTATCGTTCAAAAAATATTGATCCTATGATTTTATTATTTAAAATTTCGCACCAAACCTATACGCACTGAGGGACGGCTAGAGTTTTTAATTTCCCGAATCGCTCGAGGATTTTCGTTGGCTCAAAAATGACCGTTTCTTCTATTAAAAATTAAGGCTGTGGAATATCCTTTGACAAGATGATATACGGGGCTCTGTTATCTTCAGTTAATTTTTATATGGGTAAGATTTATGTAAAGTATTTTAACCCCTATCATGAATTTGAGCATCGTTAGTTATGCTTATTTGAAGAAGTTCGACAATAAATAAAAATAGCTATTCCGGTTGAAACAAATTCACCTTGCTCATCTTGGATATGGAAGACTATTTATAACAAGTTTGAGATCGGTTAAGTGACACCAAAGTTGTTCAATTTGAGGTATTGACTATTACATAAAATATTTTAATTTAAATTAATTCAGGAAACACTAAATAGAAAAATGCAAAACTTCGATTTTATTTAAAACTTCCAGAAGTGTGCAGAATTGTGTAAATTCCTTATTGGTATTTTCTTGAGCACTGAGATGCGCAAATTTGGCCTAAAGTACCCAATTATCTGCCCCCTACACTGTTTATTTCTAGTTTGTATATCTAAATAGCGTACACTTATCCTTGAAACTACCTACAATAACTAACACCGATTTAATACCATCAGTAATTTGCTTAAATAGATAAGGTATATTTAACAGAGTCATATCTGATTCTAACACTAATAACACCATTTTATTGCTTAAGATACAAATATTAATTGATTTAAATATTTTTATTAAATTTTACTCGTTTCGTCTTACGGCGAGATTTACTTTATTTTTATATGATAATATCACATTATACCATTATACAGTCTTCAATAAGAACTTCTAACCTTAAAACTACACTAATCGCAAACGATGCCTAGGGCCCTTAATATGCGAAGTAAGAATTATCGTCCATGAAGAACGAATTAAACGTTTTTAGGCATATAACGTTATTTAAGAGGAGATTAGGTTGCATATTACTGCAGGCTACGAGAGATTTATGGGGTCTATTACATATTCTTTGCGATTCGTTGGATTCCTGATAATTTCCGTGTCAGGTATACGGCGTGATTTGTAGCATTTTGAAATATCTTCTAATAGCAGAAAATTAATTCGATAGGAAAAACATGACTCTAGCGACTTTTTGGGTTCATTTAATACTACTTAATCAAAAGTAGGGCTTCAAGTTTGATTTACTTACAGTGGAGTATTTTGTTTATTTATTTGCTTCTATTGTGAAATAATTTGAAAAATCTGCCTTGATATGCAAGAATATGGTACCTATTTAAAACGAGAAATTTATATATGGTAATATTTTTAATTGTGTTTTCTATTTTTTCAGTGCCATAACCATTTAACGATCATTGGAGATCAAATTCTTATTTTGTCCGCTGCTGCTGGAAAAGTACTGTAGATTCGCCATTCTAATTTGTTAAATTTGCCAACCCTGAAATTATTCATCTCTTAAGGCGTCTCCTCCTATCGATCTTTCCTTATGTTAAGATCCAGAATTTTGTACTTCCCGTGGTTTCTCAATATATGTCCCAAATAATCAAATATTCTTCATTTAAGCCATTTGACCGCATTCCAAATCTATGTGGCTTCTCTGGAGAACCTCTTCGTTTGTGAGACTTTATCTATTCAGCTGACCTTCAGTGGCCTGTATTATACCCAGATCTTGTAAGCATTCGCCCTTTTAACGAGTGCCCCTATTACAGTCCAGGATTATGTGCTATTGATAAGCACTGGGCAGCTGTAAGCTCTTCCATTTCAATTCTTAGCTCTGAAGGTATACCGTGACAACACAGGATTTTTGATATGTAAGAAAACCACTTTAGCTGGTTTAATGCTTAACCCAGCATCTGAAGTACACTTGTTCTTCCGAGTACCCACTGAAAAGGAGTTGTGATAATCTGCATCTCTGTCGAACACCTCTTCTTATCTCTACCGTTTTTGTCAGGTGTGTGGCATCAATTCCTGTTATTTAGGACCTAAGTAATAAGCCTTAGTGCCTCTTCGCACGTGTCGGATGAAATCATCCGGCAGCGGAAACCGATCGCGAGGTACGTAACATAAAATGAAAGCTTTCACACGTTTGTCCGACAGTCGGAAGCCGGAAACGTGTTGGATCAATATCGGACGAAACCTCACCATCCTCCGGTGCCGGACGCCGGTTATCCGGCACTAGACACATCGAAGGGTACGAAATCAAATCAGAGCTTATATACTAATCCGATTCTTTGTCACCGGCAGTCGTCGGAGCAGTGAAAGCGTTTGCATGGTCTTACAAAAATGGCGGGATAAATTTAAATAGACACCGAGCAGTTGAAAAACTTGGTGAAGGTTGGGCCTGTGTTAGTTTGGGTTAGATAAATGGTTGACAGCTTGCAGCTCATCGAAAGAAGAAACTGACATTCGAAAATAATTAAAAAGCTTCTCCCCGTTGTCTCGCAGGCCTTCACACAATATATAAAAAGTTCCTAGTTGTCCCCTTTTTTAATTACTTGGATGCACCCAATAAATCATTTGCATAATTTTTTTATGGCGAATCCTGCGATATAAAATCGCTAGTGCAATTCTGCGTTGATGATCCATGTTGGACGGAAGAAACGACACTAAATCATTTTTCAACAATAAATAGTATTCAAACCGGTTGTTAATCGGAGAGTTGTGAACATTAGAAATAATCGGATATCCGACGTCGGATATCCGATGTCGAACTCCTGTGAAGCTACACTTAGTCTCACTTTGTTAACAGGTATTCAAAATTCTCCTAGATAGGCATATCTCAGAGATAACGATGTATAAGCAACCCAAATGGTGTTTCTCGTGTTACCACTCTATGATCATCACTGTTAATGGCCGTTGCTTTAATCGCATGATAAATACAGATTCAAGCCACCAATCTCGTTTTATATGTTTTAAGGAATAGCTTCCTTAGTATTGTTAAGTTTATCTCTCCCAAGGGTTCAAATGTTTCACTAATCCACTTGTCTAGACCTAGTTCCTTAACGTTTACGCTAGTCTCGTAGCTTTTTCAACTTACTTATTGTTGATTGATGTTGGATTATCTACCTTTATTGTCGCTGAATATATCTAGTATTCATAATTGTTCTTTTTTATTGCCTCTGTTATTAGTAGTCCTTAATCATTCCTCAACATGCCAATAATTAAGTTTCTATTGTTCTTGATTTTTCTTTATTTTCTTATGAAGGCTGAATCAGACCTATTTTTTGTCATACTCCTTATTTTTTATCACTGATCACTCTCCCGTTTCGATTTTGACTGCCTCCTTTATTGTGAATTTCTTCTAACTGCTGCAATCATTTTCATTATACTTTGTTCGTTTGTCTAATTATGCTACTTATTTGGCCCAAAATATTTAAGATTTCGTCGGTAATCCATTCCTGCTTCCTCATTATTTTTCTTGTTAGAATATTTTCTGAGCTCTAATACAAATATCTTTGAGTCTCGCCAATTGTTTTTCTACATCTTCTTAGTTCCTCCGAGTACGTTGTTTTTATGTCGGTGTTCATGCACGATAAGCTTTTTTTTATCCAATTTAGACACCACTTCTGTTTTGGCGGTATTGTGCTAAATTTTATTTCATTTTGGGCTACCAATAAATAGAAAATGAAAATAAAAAAGCCACTGGTATCAATTCATGCGACATGGGAGGGAAAAATCTGAAGGTTCGCACACTAATCACATAAATCATAAAAACAAACTATTCACTCGAAAGAACCCAGACTTAATATTACTTTACGGTGTTAGAACGTCTTTTTTTTCTTGTTTTTCTTCTTCTTTTTCATCAACCTGTATTTGTCCACTCCTGGGCATAAGCCTCTTCATTAAGTTTCCATAAGCTCCTGTTCTGGGTTCTTTGAAACCAATGTTTCCCAGTATGTTTTTTAATGTCGTCCAGCTAGCGTTTTGGTGGTCTACCAATTCTTCTCTTAGACTCTCTGGAACGCCAATGTGCAATTCTCAACGTCCACCTCTCTGCACTTTGTCGTGCAACATGTCCGACCCACTGCCATTTTAAATTTGCGGTGTGCTCTATAATATCTGCAATTTTTGTTCTTCATCTGATGTCTGTATTTTTTACTTGTTATCTCAACATTTTACGCTTCATCGCCCTTTATGTTTTTCTTAGCCTATCTGCGCTTTTTTCTGTTAAAGTTACTGTTTCTAGTCCATACGTGGCAACAGGCAGTACACAAGAATCGTATACTTTCCTCTTCAGGTAAATGGATATGACGGGATCTTGAAGTATACTGTTGCGTTGGGGCGGTGCCTAAGGCCCTCCGTCCACCGGAGCAACGCAACAGTATACTTCAAGATCCCGCCATACATACTTGCCTGAAAAGGAAAGTATACGATTCTTGTGTACTGCCTGTTGCCACGTATGGACTAGAAACAGTAACTTTAACAGAAAAAAGCGCAGATAGGCTAAGATAAACACAAAGGGCGATGGGGCGTAAATTGTTGGGGATTAGTTTGAGACAACAAGTAAAAAATATAGACATCAGACGAAGAACAAAAATTGCAGATATTATAGAGCAAACCGCAAATTTAAAATGGCAATGGGTCGGACATGTAGCACGACAAAGTGCAGAGAGGTGGACGTTGAGAATTGCACATTGGCGTCCCAGAGAGTCAAATAGAAGAACTTATTTTGTATTAAGAACTGGTAGACCACCAAAACGCTGGCTAGACGACAATAAAAAACATACTGGGAAACATTGGTTTCAATTAGCCCAGAACAGGAGCTTATGGAAACTTAATGGAGAGGCTTATGTCCAGTAGTGTGGACAAACGCAGGCTGATGATGAAGAAGAAGAAGATGATGATGATGATGAAGACGTTCTAACACCATAAATTAATATTGAGTTTGGGTTCTTTCGAGTGAATAGTTTGTTTTTGTGATTTATGATTAGTGTGCGAACCTTCAGATTTTTCCATATGTGGCTCAGGCGACCGAAAGCAGACCATGTTAAGCTAATTCTTCTTTTTATCTCGGCAGTTTAATTTTCTCTGACCAACTTTAGTATATGTCCCAGGTATGGTTAAATTTAAGTGGAATTTCTAAACCTCTGGTTAAATAATAAATTAGTGTCAAACGATAGTTTATGAAACACCAAGATAGGGAAGTGCAAACTGCAAACCATTTTGCTCTATTTTTAGCCGTTTAGATTTGATAGGCTGTCAAACTTGGTAAATAGTCGACTTTCAACTGTCAATATTTCAAAAACAGTTGGAGACAGGTATAGGATATTATTCATGAAATATATCTAGAATTGTCCGCAAAATCCAAATATGCAATAATATACAGGGTGTTATATTTAAGATTTTTGGGGTGGTGCCACCCCCGCCTAGGGGGCTGCAATTTTGTATTCCTCATAAAAACAAAATCGACGGGTCTGAGCGTTTTTTCAAAAAAGGACTGCGGTGCCAGTAAATGCCTGTGTTTCGTTTTCGATGCGCCACTCTGTATATTAAAAAATACCTATACCATAATGCCAAGTCTGTCCGATCTAAAAAATAATTTTGCACTGTCAATTTTATTTTAATCTGTATTCCATTTTCCATCTAAGTAATTTCCTATTGTTCTTATTTTCCTCATTTAGTCTCCAGTCTATTTCTGATAAAATTAAAAATTAATATTTTCCAGCTTAAAACTTCCTATTTAATCTCCAACTAACTTTTCGGAATAAAAATATTAATACCCACCCGGTTCAAACTCAAACAAATTTAGAAATTTTTCAGACACCGCTAGACTCGTAAACATCATTTCCAACAATTAAAAAGTTAACTCCCTCTTTAATTTCTCGATATTCTTAGCTTTTTCCTCGTTAAATTCAATCTGGTGTTAAACGAAAATAGGGAAAGCAACCTAATTAGATTTTAAAACATCCTTTTGGCGAGATAATTAATACCATTCTTCGCTTGTTAGATTGCAATTCTGGAAAGTTTAGGAGATATAAGAAAAATAAATACGATGTTCTTTATCGTTCTATAACTCATTTGCTGCCTTTGTTTCGTTTTAATGATATTAAGTAACATTTCAATTATGATACCTAGTAAATCGGAGGGAAACAAATTCCATGCTTAGTCATAATAGAGGAGAAATTAAATTAGTATATGCTGTGGTTCATTTCATTACGAATGAGTCATAGAACAATTCTAAATTTCAACCTATTAAGTAATATAGCATTCGCTAATTAGATTCAGGTGGTCAGACTTATCAATAAGTGATTGTGCGTCACAATAATTAATCATTGTGGTATATTCCGAACATAAAACCGTCTGGGTCTTACAGACTCACTTATAGTTAATAAGCAATCACTTTTTAGTTATAGTAGTTATGTAAGGGTTAAACGTCTTATGAAAACGCATCTAGGATGAAAGCACATTTAATCAAAGTTTATAAATCGTACTCCAGTTCCTCCTTAGCCCGAATCTGGATTGTAGATTTCGTTATATAAAACAATCGCTGGAAAGAGAGCTAGTTCTCACTCTTCGGTAAGCCACGATTTTAAACGTTGAATTTTAATATATATTTTTCTCCGTCGGTGGTGTGTAAACAACAATATGTCAAATAAAGAAAGAACATATATATATATCCTCTCGAATGGTTAGCAGATAAATACAGCTTGCAAGAAGCATCCCACGCCTGACGAGTCCTGGGCTTCCGTGCGCATCACAGACATATTTCTGACAAATAGATGCACCGCGCCCTCCATAACAGAGGTTGGTGATAGATGTCTTTATGGTCCAGGGAATTGCTCTTAGCGAGCCTCGTGGTTCAGTGGTTAGATGTTCTGTTTGTGCGCGGCGGCCCGAGTTCAATTTCAGTGGCAAGACATGTTTTTTTTTAAGTTATGTTTGTAAAAAAGTTTTTTTTTGATTTGCATGCCTTTGGTTAGTCTTGTTTGGTTGCGCACCCGAGCGAGCGAAGCGAGCGTAGGGCATTGCATGAAGTAAAAAAAATACAATTGCAAAATGTAAACATTAAACAATGCATGTGTTTGTGACGCGAGGACTCGTCAGGCGAGGGAGTGCTTTTTGCAGGCTGTCTGTAACATCTAGTTCTTAAATGCATCGGCGCCCGCGCAATTCCCGCTCTATTCTCCTTGCCGCGCCGTTAGGAAAAATTAGATTTTAGTGCCTTACAAACACTCAACTGTGAAGCAACGGCTTCAGTCGCCGTGCTACTTGACTTTGGCGCCAGAAATATCAGCCTCTGCCGCTGCCCTGTTTGACGCCAAGATATTTAGTAATTTCTTGATTTGATGGTGGTGGGTTGTTCCGCTCTCAAAGATATTCCAGTTGGGAGAATTAAGCCTGCGCAAAACATGTATGTAAATGATATACGTAATATGTGTTGTTTTCAGGAAAATATAACGGCCTTTAATTTAATAATAGTATATTATAATTTTAATTTAGTTGGGAAAATTGTATACTGGCACAAACTATAAATATGAAAAGTAAAAAATAGGAGATGATAAAAATTATAAGCTAATTTAATCAATCTCCGTAATAAACCGAATCGTCTGAACACCGTGATCTTTTATTATTACTCTCATAGGTATATTTTAACCATCAAATTTCTGCACTATCGACAATAAGTGTTGGCTATAGTCAGATCCGGTGTTAACGTGCGAGTCTTTCGATTTAACAAATACATACTTTCAATTTTTCTTTTCTTTTATTGCGTTTAATCATACTCTCCAAATAAAATCCGTAAGACTAATATGCGTGTTATGCAATTTTGACATGAAAGAATAGGATATACACGTTTGGCAAGAAATTTTTATCCATAGGATTTTAATGCGATAACAGAGTACGTTAGATACGAGACCTAAAGTTAAAAAGAGACACAACGTATGCCATTCCTTGCGCAGCTTTCCCCTTCCAGCAAGGCGTGGTCACTCGGCGTTCGCTGTCGGCGACCGTCCGATTCCAGTTTAGTAGTTTAGTTTTAGTTTAGTTTAGTAAGGGACACGTCGCTGAGGACAGATTATTTCTGGCATACTTCATTTTTACGATTTTTGCGAAATTTTCTTTGTTTCTTAGTTACTTTTAATCACTGTTCTATCCGAAAATACAACAGTGATTTTAAAATTATTGATTACAAAAGGCTGTGCGGAAATGATGCAAAATAAAATAACCTGTTTGACCTGTTTCTATGCGCTTACAGACAGTGTTGCCAGGCGATTGTCAGATTTCACCAGATTCTGCGAATTGAAAAGTTGTCAGATTTGACCAGATTTTATCAGCAGTTATGTTTTTTTTAACAAATTGGTTACAAAAAAATTAATAATTAATAATTTCCACCCAAATCTGATTAAAAACTTAATTTAAAAAGAAAAATAAAATAGGAATGGTTCTATGTATTCAATGGAACGAAAACATTAACCGTTTAGCATTGCAAACTTAACTTTAACTTAACATGACATACCTGTTCAATAAAAATTTAAACTGAATACGATATTTATACAACTACTTCATCTTTTACTATAAATGAATGCAGAACGTTTAACCAAAAGCTTATCTGGAATATTGTAGCAAAAGCAATGTTGGTTATTTTCGTTTGTTTGCCTGAATGCAGTCCAAACTTGTATCAATGTTACTATTTTGCAACAACACTCTCTATCTAACAAACAACACAGTACAATTTAAAAAACCAGTAGAACAAAGCGTCATACGCAATGAGCCAACAATGGGTCTTCTTAAATTGCAAAATTCCTAAATGACGAATAATATGTCGAAATTAATAGGTAGGGGAAGGAAATAATTCAAGAGCAAGACTCAACGCAAGCAAAGCGGAAATATGATGCTCGGACTTTATTTTTAACTCGCGTGTACCTATCGCAAATTTTCGACCTTCGGACCTGCTCATTTCGCAACAGCCCACTGTTGTCGTTCTAATATTTCACTTCACAAGTGCCCATCCGTTCGCTTCGCTCGCTCCGGGGGCGCAACCAAACAAAACTAACCCAATCTAACCCAAGGCAATGCAATGCAAATGAAGAAAAAATAACTTTGAAAATTATATGAAATAGCGCGTACGCATGCGTGAAGGCTGAAAATTGCGGTAGGTAGACGCGAATTATTTTTATATTTTAGGGTAACGCAGTTTTCGGGGAAGTTCCGAACTCTAAAAAATCCCAGCTGGCGTTGCATGCCGTTATAGTATAAATTTACCAAAATACGTACAATACAATAGAGGTTTTTATTTGACTGCAATCCGCATAGAAAAAAAAGTAAATTGTACAATATTCCATAAATCACCAGATTTGACCTATAAAATAAACAATTTTCACCAATCAACAAAACCTTCTCAAAATCACTTGATCTGATGAATTTTCACCAAGTTCGGCAACGCCGTAATACAGAAAGTTCGTCGATCTGCCTCGGTGGTCTTCGTCGCCAACGAAGGTCGTCCTATGCGAGAGCGTCCGCGCGTTTGTTGCTGAATGGAAGGCGAGTAGGGGAAACCAGGGGAATTCCGTCTCTTTCTCTTTTTAACTTTAAGTCTCGTATTTAACGTTCTCTGTTATCGCATTAAAATCGTATGGATAAAGATTTTTTGCCAGACGTGTATATTTAATTTTCAGCGATTCACAAAAGTTTGTTCCACCTTCGTCTTGATTTAAAATGTCAGTTTTGTGACTTTGACAGTTTAATTAAAGTGACACTATGAACGATAAAAAGCAATTTTCTGGTTTTTTTGCATCCCCAAGCAAGAAAAATGGTGCTTAATTTGTTAAACTATTTCAAGAATGAAAGAAAAAGTGAAAATTCGCCTACCAATATGCAGGAAACCGTAGCAAAAGCACTGGGAATTAGTTTAAGGACTGTGCAGAAAATTGTGCATGAAAGAAAGCATAATACCGAAGAATACTAAAAAATGTAAACGAAGAAAGCCAAAGAAGAAGTATTAAAATGGGAGTTCGGAATGTGATTTATGATTTATACAGATCAAAAACCAAAGTAACTCTTCCAGTTTTAAAAGAAAATTTAAAAATTCGAGGTGTTTTCGAAATCGGAATCGGAGAAAGTTGGGTTTTCGCTATAAAAAAAAGACTGTAACCGGAGATTTTTATGTGAAGAGCCACAAATAGTGAGTCAGCGTGTTCAGTTTTTAAGAAAATTTACGGAAAATTACAAATCAAAATTTAGAAAAGTAGTATTTTTAGACGAAACATGGATATTTTCAAATGGAAGCGGTTCAAAATCTTGGCAAGATGATTCTGCCAAGATTTTCCGCATCAAAAAGTTCTGACTATCATGACAATATGAATTGAGAAATGTTTGTAAAATGGCTAAAAACTCAATTAATCCCAAATTAGATTTGGGATTAATTAGATCAGCCGTCTTTAATTTTATTAGTCAATGCATCATATCATTCAAGAATGTTAAATAAACAACCTAGTTCATCTTGGCGAAAAAGTAATATTTGATGAGTGGTTTGAAAAACCCAACCAAAATCCTTTACCAAACATGTTAAAATCCGAACTCTTATCAATGGCAAAGTCTCTCAAATCGTCCAAAATATACGCTGTAGATGAAATATTGCGTGAATATGGCTATGAAGTTCTACGACTGCCGCCATATCATTGCCAGTTTAATGCGATAGAATTAATATGGGCTGGTGCAAAATCTTTTCACAAAAAACATCTAGGTGGTGGTCTTAAATTCTCGCAAGTAGACTTAGTTTGGCAAGATTCGATCATATTACGCAGGAATACTGGAAGAAATCGGTGGAACATACAGAAAAATTAATAAGGAAATGGTGGGATCGAGAACATGTATTAGATGTCGAAGTAGCGTGGATAGTTATTGCTCCATTCCAGAACGATTCAGATGATGAGGACTTTTCAGAATTCCTAAGTCATGATGACAGTTTTTAAGTTTTTAGTCTATAATTATAAACGGTTTTCTTTGTTTATATTTTTTAGTATTCTTCAATATTAAATTGGACTATTTATTCATACATAATTTTCTGTACAATCCTTAAATTGATTACCAGTGCTTTTGCTACTGTTTTCTACTTATTGGTTGGTAAATTACCAATTTTGTTAGATATTTACTAATACTTAGCCGCCACAACGAAAGTTGATCTGGATTAGTCCCTGTCGTAAGATTAAGAACGAAATCGACTACATACCGTAGAAGGATTGTCCGCGATGTCTCAGTACTGAATCGCATTGACATTGGAAGTGATCACCGACTGGTTAGAGCTCATTTTAGATTTAACCATAAAGTCGAGAGAAATAAACTCTTTCGTAGATCAATATTTCCAACTGCAACGGTGTTAACAAACAAACTACAACAGTATCGACAAGAACTGGGCAAAAAATTGGGACTCACTGAAAACCTTTTTGATCTGGATCTGAACAACCTAGCGACAAAAATTCAAACAGATATTCTGACAGTAACTAAAAAGATTTGTGCAGGCACTAAGAAAGTCAATACAGAAAAACTGTCCGAGGAAACCAAAAGACTAATAATGGAGAGACGTGAGACAGACAAAGCATAACCAAGATATGCAGAAATCAACAGCAATGTTAGAAAAGAGATCCGCAAAGATATAAGACAGCACAACACTAAAAAAGTACAACAAATAATTGAAGACAACAAAAACATGAAGGTACTCAAATCGAGAAATTCCAAGGGATGACAGAAAATAACAAAAATTAAAGATCAAGAGGGCACAGTGATTACAGATCGAAAACAGATTGCTCGAATAATAAAGGCTTTTTCGTAAAACTTTATTCAAACCACATCCCTAAGCCTTATCAGCAGAGGCCAATGATAATATACGTGGGTTCAGAGGAAGTGCCGGAGCACTAAAGCAGATGAAAAATAAAAAAATGTCCCGGGGAGGACAGGATCAACACTGAGATGCTAAAAATGGGGGGAGAGGTACTGAGAAAATCTTAGTTCTCTTTAATATGTGTTTGGATGAGGGTAAAATACCTAAAGACTGACGTGATACTGCTGTTTAAAAAAGGCGATAGCAGCAATATCCAATACTATCGCCAGATAAGTCTTTTATCACATAGGTATAAATTATTATCAAGAATAATTATCAACCACACGGTTGACCAATAAACTAGATTCATACCAACCAGTGGAGCAGGCCGGTTTTCGAAAGGGATTTGATACAATAGATCATCTACAGACAATGAAACTACTTATGGGGAAATCAAATGAATACAACTTTCCACTGCACTTGGCATTCATTGTTTTCCAAAAAGCTATCTATACAGTTGAAACGTGGGCATTTCTAGGCGCTTTGGATGATGCGAGAATTGATTCGAGATACTCAAAATTAATTGAAAACATATTCAAGAACGCATCACTTAAATTGGATTGGAAGACCTAAGGACGGACAAAATTACAATAAATAGAGGAGTGCACCAGGGCGACCCAATATCTCCGAAACTGTTTACCTTAGCGCTAGAACAAGTTTTTAAAAAGCTGTCTTGGGACAGGAAGGGTATAAGAGTGGATGGTGTATACCTAAATCACTTAAGGTACGCAGACGACATCGTCCTTATAAGTAACGACGTAGAAGAACTTGAGACAATGCTACAAGACTTAAATCAAACAACTAGACAGATTGGATTGGAGATGAACCTGAGCAAGACAAAGGTGATGAGTCGGAGCGATGTACGGATAAAGCTGGACAACACAACTCTGGAAAATGTCGAAAATTACATATACCTGGGACACATACTAAAGTTGGGCAGAGAAGATCAAACTGCCGAGATAAAAAGAAGCATTAGCTTAACATTGTTTGCTTTCGGCCGCCTGAGCCACATACTTCAAGATCCCGCCATACTCATTTGCCTGAAAAGGAAAGTATACGATTCTTGTGTACTGCCTGTTGCCACGTATGAACTAGAAACAGTAACTTTAACAGAAAAAATCGCAGATAGGCTAAGAAAATCACACAGGGCGATGGAGCGTAAAATGTTGGGGATTAGTTTGAGACAAGAAGTAAAAAATATAAACATCCGACGAAGAACAAAAATTGCAGATATTATAGAGCGCATCGCAAATTTAAAATGGCAATGGGTCGGACATGTAGCACGACAAAGTGCAGAGAGGTGGACGTTGAGAATTGCACATTGGCGTCCCAGACAGTCAAAGGGAAGAATTGGTAGACCACCAAAACCCTGGCTCGACGAAATTAAAAAACATACGGGAAAATTGGTATCAACTAGCAACAGGAGCTTATGGAAACTTAATAGAGTGGACAAACGCAGGCTCATGAAGAAGAAGAAGACGAATACTTAACCTAATGTAAAGTATTTAGTTTTATGTGTGAAAGGATGAATGTTTGAAAGTAGTTAGAAAATATTACAGCAAATTAAATCCTGCATTACTAAAGTGTGTAATACCCAAAATACATCTTTCATTTCATACCCTATGAATAAAATCCCACCTATCTATGGTAATATAGTTCGCTAATTAAAGTGGTCAATTACAAAGTTACTTACCGCCCCCTACTTTGTGGTTATAAATGATTTAAACTTAATTGTTTATACCGACCGATCTCCATTACCAAATATAGATTCACGCATTTTGATGTTGCCAGCCAGCTCCTTCAACAGCTAAACGATTTTATTTGTCTCACAACGAAACCGATTAAAAAGTGGTGAGAGATCGATTTGTATTTTTGCCAATAATACAAAGGTTGCGATAAAATTAAACAAACTCTTGAAGAAGATACGAAGCAAATTAATTGGCATGAAGGGAACTGTAAATGCTGATAATATTAATGATGATAATGTAGTAAAGTATGAAAATAAATTCGAACAAAAATCATCACCAAATATTCCAGGTACTATATGTCTATCCCCATTAAAACCAATTAGAGTGATGCAAATATGCTTCTTGCCGATCTTGTTTGATTTGTCTATGATTCTTGATTTACGAGTCGTATTTATTTTGTTTTTTTTTATTTTTCATTTGCTTAGATTAAATATTTCAAATATTTCCAGTTTTTTCAGAAACCTGCTGATGATGAATTTATGGGTTTGAATATAGATGCGAATTACATGATGCCCCATCATGGAACTTTACAGATATATCATCGAATAAATTTACCAGACCATCTTACGATTTTCTTCTGCGATGAAACAAACCATCGAAGCAGCATTAATGTTTTTGTTAAATTTTGATGGTAGTTCTATTATTATTTCTATTCACAGATATTAGGCAACATAAACCCAATAAAATCTCCTTAGTCCTTTGCAAGCAAACTGGCATTAACTTTGAAATTAAAACTGTAATTATTCACAGTTGCTTAAATTCTTCAGTGCTATAAATTTAGTGTATTTTTAATATAATTCCTATACAATATATTTAGGGTTCCAAATAATATCTGAATTTGAGATACAAACCTAACGACATATGTGTTCATCATATAATTCTACATTATCACACCACAGAACAGTCGCCGTAAATATTTATTATAGACATAAGCTCGTTAATATTAGGCCACAGGGTGCTTATTGCCTCTATCGTACTTTCACAGAATAACTGTAATAACGTTTTTAAATTTCACGCGACAAGAACGATTCACTTCAAAGTGAAACATCTTGCATGCACAACAAAAAGGTGATAACTATAATTTCCAACACAATGCATTTTTCTTGAAATCTCCAGTTATTTCTTAGAGCCTTAAAGTGCATCAGGGCGCAGTACCATATAAGCAATTGCATTATATATATCGTTTAACTGAACTGAATTAATCAATAACCAAATGTTTGGTTATAGGATCAAAGGGAAACTGATCAAAAACTATTCGAATTAGATTTAGCAATATGCATAAGCTCTGCTGGTATTCAATTTATTAGTAAAATATAATAATTGCGAATCTTCTATGATTCACAGCTGAGCTTTTATAATCATCAAGGTGAACTGATAACAAAAAATATTTGATCAAATACTAAATCACTAACTAATTAAGCCTCTGATGAAACTCGATATTAAAAAGACACCTGATGCATCGATAATTTATAGTGGGAACAAACAGCACAGTTAAAAGTGGATATGACCACGTTGGTTTAAATGGAATGAAAAGTACAACAGAGGGTCATAATTTTCACAGCCTTATTCAGCCTGTACTCAGAGACAATTTTTTAGAAAACACATGTGAATAGGTAGGTGCAGATCTAGATTAATGCAGTTTGAGTTAACACTATCCATTATGCTAGGCGACACAGTTTTTCTTCATGATAATATAAATGGTCTATAGCAATTAGTCAACGCAGTAGGATACCACAGGAAAATATGGATTTAAATAATATCAACAAATATAAAACACATTATTATCACTAGAAACTTGAACTCATTGAAAAATTACAGCATAACTGAATCGCAAGAACGATTGGACATAGCTCTCCAAAAATATCGCATTGTATAAGCTTCCCATGCATTCCTAACATTTAAGAATATATCCACATTTGCAGACTTCGACCTCGACACCAAGGTAACATTCATAAAGTGCTACGCTTGGTCGGTGCTATCTTATGGGGCGGAAGGATGGATCCTAAAAGCGACTGTCATTAAAAAGTTAGAAGCTATATAGATATGGATGTGTCACAGACTTCGCAAGATACTATAGACAGGAAAAATGATAATTGTTCTTAGACCTAGTGACAGGGCCCACGAGTTGTTTAAAACACTGAAGAAATAGAAAATAGCCAGAATATCTTATGTGCATCACAAAATACCATCTTTTGCAATTAGTTATTGCGGAAAAGCAATCGATTTAGATTATATGTTATCGAGTTCATTATCAGTGGAGGAGGTAGATTTAGAAGGCAAATATTTGATTGATAGAATAAAATACCAAAATGTTACAGATAATCCAAAACTGTCTCTGTACGTATAATATTCCTCGCCAACAAACACTATTTTATAAAAGTGTTTGCTTCTTTAACGCATTACTTAACAGTATATCAAATACACATAATTAATAAGTTATTGAATAGCCACCTGATTTGTTAGTTAGCTTATTTTTATAGGTATGTAGGAGGTCACAAATCATGAGCATTTAAAGATCCTTTACAGGCGTAGCCGACTATATCAAAATCGGCCTCTCCTATTGGTCGATCCATCTCGTCTTACAATATTTATTCGTGATACAATCGATTTCTCGTAAGGTCTTTCGTGGTGTAGAGGTTTATACCGTTGGGTCTCACCTGAAGAACACGGGTTCGAACCCCGTTGCTTTTTTTTCTTTTTTTTAAGATTATGTTTCTAAATAGCTTTTTTTCTTGATTTTGGGTATGTCTTGGGTTAGATTGGGTTAGCACCTGGTTAGTTTCCTTTTCTTGAGCCCCCGTAGCGAGCGAAGCGAGCGGAGGGTCATGCGGATCGACCAATAGGAGAGGCCGATTTTGATATAGTCGGCTACGCCTATAAAGGATCTTAAAACGCAAATCATGATAATTGTTGTTATAAATCTATAACTACGTATTTTCAGCAGTGCATGGCGCTATATAAAATATCAGATCACCTATGTTGCTCTATTGATTAAAATAAAGGTCATGTTTGCAGTTACCAATGGAGTTAGTCCGAGAGGCGACCGTCATAATACTGTGGTGTCTGAACTCTCAGGATTTTGCATGATAAGAAATATTGTTTAGTTGGTCCGAATAAGAAACGTTGGTCGAGCGAGGCTGGCTTTGACCAGTAATTAATTATACAGGGTCTTTCAAAAAGTTCGCATCATATGGGAAACCTTTTTTTTATTGATTTCAAAGAAAATTCTAATCTTCATAAACGTTGATGCTTAGAAAAAAACTAATTTGGCGATGCTTATTTAAGGATAAGTTATACAGGATACTTAAAAAATACAAAAATTTAGGTTAAACAACAGAAATTTTGGAACATCGGAAAACTTTCTACAGAAAAAATAAAGCTTTTATCAGCGAATATTAACTACGATAAGAAGATTCACTCTCCACGGCGGCACGTCAACGGTATGTCTCCTTCCCCGCGCGAAAACTAGCATGATACTGGCATGTGACCTTTGGACCCGGCGCACACTGGTCGAATTTCTAGGAAAGCTGGCCATAATAAGGTTTACCAGAAATAAGACATAAAAGTTATTAAGTTTTACACGTTTAATATATCGTGTTTTAGACAAATAATTGTTGAATTTTTTGCTCATCATCTGTATTTATATATAGGGAGTATCGATTATCACTAACGATAAAAATCATGTATAAAAATCATTTGTATGTTCTTAAATCGCTTTAAAAAAGGATTTTGAAAATTAAGGGCTCCTTCGTTGTAAAAAAAGGGTTTTAAATTTTTAATTTGATGATCCAAATTTTGTTTTTGCAACGGTTAATTCAGGAGTCTCACGAGCAAAATGAATGTTAAGCGGACGACAGAAACGCGTTGATGAGGGCCTGCAATTTTGCCATACATGTATTTCAGAGTTATCGCTATTTTTAAAAATTGATCTAATAGGGACGCAACTAGTAAAAAATATAGAAGCATCAGTGCAGCTGTTGTTCAAGAACACTTGCTTATATTCTGAATATCCGAAGATAATATCAAAGCCATATTTACAAATTAAAACTAAATTATAAATTTTTATCTGCTAATTCAGCCAAAGTATTTATTACCTCTTTTTATAATAACATCAGTCTTGCATCAGCAATAATGATTCTACCGAAATTTCACCTTCAGTTTCACTTACTACAATATTATGGGATTATGGGTGGGCGACAATAATAATCGATTATTCGATTCACTTTTAAGAAATTACCGATTAATCTACTTATCGATTAATATTTCAGAAAATATCGATAATTGATTATTTCGATTAATCGATTATTCAATTATTTACTAAAATATTAAGAGTTTAATCGATTATTCAATTTCTTGCCCACCCGTACCGATGACTTTACAACAGATATAGCTTTTAAAATTCCAATTTAATAATGCGTTGCGTTAAGGGCAATTTAAACTTGAATTTAAATGACATTTGAAAATACTTTCAGTACAACATATGAAGCAAAAAAAAAACAGAGAAACGTAAATGCTCAAACAAGACAGCAGCAGAGAAAACTGCGCACGTTACAAATTTAGCCAATAAGGGATCATCATTTCGACGCGTCATTTTCTGATAATCTGGCTACAGTTGTTGCACAATTAGGTATAACACCAACACATAACCTCAACGGAGTGTTAGCACGTTAGCAGTATAGTACATCAGTCTTTATCTTTTTATTATGTATTTGGGCAAAACTATATGATAAGAAGGATCACTCTCCGCGGCGGCATGTCAACGGTGTGTCTCCTTCCCCGCGCGAATACTAGCAGAATATCGGCAGGCCATGATACAAATAAAACAATCATGTTGGCAGGCGACCTTTGACGCGGCGGCCATAGACCAGCTCATCCTTTTGTCAGATTAATTTTCAAGCCTAAATTCTATAGTCGAGTCAATATTCGATAATATCGCTATTTTTTAGTTGTATTGTATTACAAAATAGGAATGAAATATACAGTAAAATTGTGCGAAACCTTTAACCAATTTTAAAATCACCCAAATCGCCAAAATTTAATTAAATATTAAAAGATGGGGCAAATTCGAGCAACATTTTCTTCTTGATGTCTTTTGTCAGAATATTAGTATTCGGAAATATGGTGAAATCGTTAACACAAAATCAAAATCTTTTAAATATTAGTTATTACAAACCTTGAGTATTGTTATCAATATTAACTAATTAAAAACGTTAACTGATTTTTGAAACATCCAGTTGAATACAAACTTTATCAAAATATTTATTTGGTGATAATAATAAAAAAAACCATAACGTAAGTTTGACAGGGCGCTGCAAACAATTCAGAAGATATCACTTATGTTTTTCCAATGCCAACTAGAGATTAGAGTGCTATAAATAATTTCGTTATAAATTTGATTAAATATAGGTACCGCAAACGAAAATATCGTTTATGGCCAAATTCAACCTGTGTGCGGTGAAGTTGGCTGATCGTTACCAGGCAACGAAGAAAATCAACGACGATTCCTTTGTAGCGCTTTCTGGCCATTAAGTGGGCCTTCTTGTCGTAGTTAATATTCGCTGCTTTTATTAAGATAAAAATTAAACTCAAATACTATTATTTCCAAAAGTGCATCGTTGCTGAAAAAATAAGAACAAAATTAAGAAAAGAGGGTTTTTTTTAATAATTGTCTTGAATTTTCTCAGTGCACTTTTGGAAAAAATGGTATTAACTTATTTTTATCTTTATAATAGCTTTATTTTTCCTGTAGAAGATTTTCTTATATTCCAAAATTTTTGTTTTTTTAAATTCAATTTTTGTATTTTTTAAGTGCCTTTTATAATTTTTCTTTATTTTAGCATTGTCAAGGTTAGTATTTTTCCAAGCACCTACTTTTATCAGGATTAAAGTTTTCTGATGAATCAATAATAAAAAAGTTTCCCGTATGATGCGAACTTTTTGAAAGACACGCTATAGAAGGTGATTCACGGTCGATATTAGGTTAGACGTTTCTGGAGAACCACTAAACGGATCATTCTGCAAAATTTAACGAATATGCTCTACCTTGCTAAAATATTTTCGACAGTGCAGTGTTGCCGCTTGTACGAAAAAGTAGTAGCAACTGTCAAATTGTAAATAGAACACCTTATATATTATTGCATATTTGGATTTTTCGGAGAATTCTAGACGTATTTAATAAGTAATGTCCTATACCTATCTAATACTGTTTTTGAAATATTGACAGTCGAAAATCGACCATTTACCAAGTTTGACAGCCTATAAAATCTAAAAGGTCAGATATAGAGCAAAATGGCTTCCACCTTCCTTTCATAAGCTATCGTTTGACATTAAATTTTTATTTAACCAGAGGCTAAGAAATCCCGGTTAAATTTAACCTCCCGTTAAATCTAAAGTTGGTGTCAAACGATAGCTTATGAAAAACCAAGTCAGGAAAGTGCAAACCATTTTGCTCTATCTTTAGCCGTTTAGATTTTACAGGTTGTCAAACTGAATAAATGGTCGATTTTCAACTGTCAATATTTCCAAAACAGTAACAGATAGGTATAGGACATTATTTATGAAATTATAAGATATGTCTAGAATTCTCCGCAAAATCTAAATATGCAATAATATATAGGGTGTTCCATTTAAACTTTGACAGTTGCTACCAATTTTTAGTAGAAGCGGCAACACTGCACTGTCCAAAATATTTTAGCAAGGTAGAGCATATTTTTTATGTAAGCGACCAAATTTTCAGAATGATCCGTTGAGTGGTTCTCCAGAAACGTGTAACCTACCATTGACCGCGAGTCACCTTGTATAGTGGCTTTCAAAAAGTCCGCATCATACAGGAAACTTTTTAACATTGAAATTATTTCTTTCTTCAAACGTCAGTAAATCCGTCATTACTCGACTGTATAGGCGGCCGTGAAGTTTCGTTCTTCCTCCGCCGGAGCTTTACTTTTCACTTTTCCGCCGGCGGAGGTAAAAGTGTTGTCATAGCAACATAGATACTTATTAAACTAAAATTTGTATTTATCACTCAATTTGTCCACTGCATTTCTAAAAATCATGAAAAGTATCACTTTTTCTCCATATAATAGTATATTATTTTATATGGAGGAAAAGTGATACTTTTCATGGCGCGCTCGTGTTTAACAGCCGAACGGAGTGAGGCTGGTAATAGAGAACAAGCCATGAAAAGTAACTTTTCCTCCAAATAAAATATGCTGTTTTTTCTTCAAATCTCGACAAATTAATGCAAAAACATCTCTTTTTAATAGTAATAATATCTAATTATTATTAAAGATAAGTGGGTTCGCAAGGCGGCTTAGACCGGTGTCGGTGAATAGGCACAGGTTGCTGCTATAGTAATGTAACATAAAGCTGTCAGTGGACACTGTCAACAATAATTATTTTTTTAAGATTGCGTCTCCGATTGCGTTTTAATTCCGTATTGATAAGCAGTTATTGAGTAAGTTCGATTAAATAATAAACCAATTTGTTCCTAAGTTAGTGATTTTTAGAAATGCAGTCACAAAATGAGTGATAAATACAAGTTGTAGTTTAATAAATCTTGAGTTGTTGACGCTTATTTTGTTGTCTGTTTGTATTGTATCTATGTTGCTATGACAACACTTTTACCTCCGCCGGCGGAAAAGTGAAAAGTAAAGCTCCGGCGCCGGCGCGGCGGCGGAGGAAAAACGAAACTTCACGGCCGCCTACACAGTCGAGTAATGAAGGATTTACTGACGTTTGAAGAAAATAGTATATTATTTTATATCGAGGAAAAGTGATACTTTTCATGGCGCGCTCGTGTTTAACAGCCGAACGGAGTGAGGCTGGTAATAGAGAGCAAGCCATGAAAAGTAACTTTTCCTCCAAATAAAATATGCTGTTTTTTCTTCAAATGTCGACAAATGAATGCAAAAACATCTCTTTTTAATAGTAATAATATCTAATTATTATTAAAGATAAATGGGTTCTCAAGGCGCCTTAGACCGGTGTCGGTGAATAAGGCACAGGTTGTTGCTATAGTAATGTAACATAAAGCTGTCAGTGGACACTGTCAACAATAATAATTTTTTTAAGATTGCTTCACCGATTGCGTTTTAATTTCGTATTGATAAGCAGTTATTGAGTAAGTTCGATTAAATAATAACCAATTTATTCCTAAATTAGTGATTTTTAGATATGCAGTCACAAATTGAGTGATAAATACAAATTGTAGTTTAATAAATCTTGAGTTGTTGACGCTTATTTTGTTGTCTGTTCGTATTGTATCTATGTTGCTATGACAACACTTTTACCTCCGCCGGCGGAAAAGAGAAAAGTAAAGCTCCGGCGGAGGAAAAACGAAACTTCACGGCCGCCTACACAGTCGAGTAATGACGGATTTACTGACGTTTGAAGAAAAAATAATATACTATTGTTTTCCTATTATGGGGTATCAAATCTCGAAAAAGTGCATGCTACATTTGGCACATCACGTAATATCCGTGAGTCATCGTGTTAGTCTGTTTCTGAGGACGGAATCGGTTCAAATAACAAAACTAAATTAAAGCTAACTGAAACTAACCGAAAGTTGATTGAACTACTCACCCAAACTAACTAAAAGTAACCAAAAGCACAAAAAGGGTTAAAATGAACCGGAACAAATTAGAAATATAAAAGTAAGTTAAAGCTAATTCAAAGTAACCGAAATTTGGTGAATAACCAAAACTAACCATAAAAATTACTAAAATAAATTGGAACTAACTGAAACTAACCGAAAGTTGTTTCAACGACTAACCGAAAGTAACCAAACGCACCAAAAAAGACTAAAACGTATCGGAACAGATTAAAAATATTAAAGTAGGTTAAAACTAACCATAACGAACCGAATTTTGGCGACTAACCAAAACTACCCAAAAACATTAATTTCTATTATAACGTATCAGCGATTGAAATGACTAAAATTAAAACTAACTGAAATTAACTGAATATTGATTGAACGAGTACCCACGACAACTATCTAACCCAACCTAACCCAATCTAACCTAAACTAACCAAAAGCACCAAATATAGCTAAAACTTATCGAAACAGTTTAAAAATATTATAGTAACTTAAAAATAACCCAAATTAACCGAATTTTGGCGACTAAACAAAATTATCCAAAAACATTAAAATTGGTTATAACATATCGGAAAGTTGATTGAATGACCAACCAAAACTAATCAAAAGTAACCAAAAGCACCAAAACGGGCTAAAATGTATCGAAATAGGTTACACAAATTAAAGTAGGTTAAAACTAACCAAAACGAACCGAATTTTGGCTACTAACGAAAACTAACCAGAAACATTATATTTGACTATAACGTATCGAAGCCGGTTCAGATGAATACTGTAGCGTTTTGACAGTGAGTTTCGAAAGTCGCATGACGGCACGGAAAATTTTATAGAACGTCACGACACGGTTTATGCATAACTGATTATAAAGTATCGGAACCCGCTTAAATAATTAAAATGAATTGAGACTAAGTGAAAATAATCGAAAGTTGATTAGACTAACCAAAAATAACCAATTTTATTAAAATTGATTAGAACGTATCGGAACCAGTTCACATGAGACTAAGTTGAGACTAAGTGAAACTAACAGAAAGTTGATTAGACGACTAACCAAATCTATTAAAACTCATTATAACGTATCGGCACCGGCTCAAGTAAGTAAAATAACTTGAGACTAAGTGAAACTAACCGGAAGTTGATTAGACACTTAACCAAAACTAACCAAATTTATTAAACTTGATTATAACGTATCGGAACCGACTCAAATGACTAAAATAGGTTGAGACTAAGTTCTAACCGCAAATCTAGGAAGGGGAAACTAAGCACAAGTTAATTTGACGGCTAACCAAGAGTAACTAAATCTATTAAAATAGATTATAACGTATCAGAACCAGCTCGAATAAGTTGAGATTAAGTGAAACTAACCAAATGTTGATTAGACAACTAACCCAAATTAACCAAATCTATTAAAATTGATCATAACGTATCGAAACCGACTGAAATGAGCAAAATAAGTAGGGACTAAGTGAAACTAACCGGAAGTTGATTAGACGACTAACCAAAACTAACCAAATTTTTTAAATTTAATTATAACGTGTCGGGACCGATTCAAATGACTTAAATAAGTTAAGACCAAGTGAAACTAACCGAAAGTTGATTAGACGACTAACCAAAACTAACTAAATCTATTAAAATTGATTATAACGTATCAGAGCCAGCTCAAATAAGTAAAATTAGTTGGGACTAAGTGAAACTAACAGAAAGTTGATTAAACGACTAACCAGAACAAACCAAGTCTATTAAAATTGATTATAACGTGTCGGAACCAACTCAAATAACTGCAATAAGTTGAGACTAAGTGAAACTAGCCGAAAGTTGATTAGACGACTAACCATATATATTAAAACTGATTATAACTTATCGGAGCCTGCTCAAATATATCAAATAAGTTGAAACTAAGTGAAACTAACTGGAAGTTGATTCGACAATTATTCAATACTAACCAAATTCATTAAAATTGATTATATAACGTGTCGCAACTGACTCAAATGACTAAAATAAGTTGAGACTAAGTGAAACTACTCGAAAGTTAATTAGACGATTAACCAAGACGAACCAAATCTATTAAAAATGATTATAAATATCGTAACCGGTTCAAATGACTAAAATAAGTTGATATTGATATTGATATTAGTGTGAATTGATATTAAGTGAATCTAAAAGAACTAACTAACCAAATCTATTAAAATTAATTATGACGTATCGGAACCAGCTCAAATAAGTAAAATAAGTTGAGACTAAGTGAAACTAACCGAAAGTTTATTCGACGATTAACCAAGAATAACCAAATCTATGAAAATTTATTATAACGTATCTTAATCGGTAAAATTGTTTATAACGTATCGGACACGGTTCAAATGACTAAAGTAAGTTGAGATTGAGTGATACTAACGGAAACTTAATTGATGAGGGTTCAGATGACTAAAAGAAGTTGACACTAAGTGTAACTAACCGAAGGGTGATTAGACGAATATTCAAATCAAACGAATAATATTAAAATTGATTATAGTGAATGGAAACTAGCTTAAATAAGTAAAATTATTTGAGACTAAGTGAAACTAACCGAAAGTTGATTGGACGACTAACCAAATCTATTGAAATTGGTTACAACATATCGGAACCGGCTCAAATAAGTAAAATAAATTGAAACTAAGTGAAACTATCCGGAAGTTAATTAGACGACTAACCAAATGAAACCAAGTTAATAAAACTTGATTAAATCATATCGGAACCGACCCAAATGACCAGAATAATTTGAGACTATGGGAAGCTAACTGCAAATTGATTAGGCGACTAATCAAAGTTAACCAAATTTATTAAAATTGGGTATAACATATCAGACCAGCTCAAATAAGTGAAATAAGTTAAGATTAAGTGAAACTAATCAAAAGTTGATAAGACGACTAACCCAAACTAACGAAATCCATTAAAATTAATTATAACGTATCGGAACCGATTCATATGACTAAAGTAAGTTGAGACTAAGTAAAACTAACCGGAGGTTGATTAGACGACGAACTAAAAATAACCAAATTTAGTAAACTTAATTATAACGTATCGCAACCGACTCAAATGACTAAAATAAGTTGAAGCTAAGTGAAGCTAACCCAAAGTCGATTAGACGATAAACCGAAACTAACAAAATCTATTAAAATTGATTGTAACATATCGGACCCAGCTCAAATAAGTTAAATAAATTGAGTCTAATTGAAACTAAACGATAGTTGATTAGACGGCTAACCAAAATTAATCATATTTATTAAAATTTATTATAACGTATCGGAATTGACTCAAACAACTAAAATAAGTTGAGACTAAGTGAAACTAACCGAAAGTTGATTAGATGACTAATAAATCAAAACTAACCAAATCTATTAAAATAATCATTCGTATCGGAACCAGGTGTAAAATAATTTGAGGCTAAATGTAACTAACCGAAAGTTGATTAAAAGACTAACCAAATCTATTAAAATTGATTATAACGTAACGACACCGGCTCAAATTAGTAAAAAAAGCTGAGACTAATTTAAACTAACCGAAAATTGATTAGACGACTAACCAAAACTAACCAAATCTATTAAAATTGATTATAACTCATTGGAACCGACTCAAATTACTAAAATAAGTTGATACTAAGTGAAACCAACCACGTTAGATCGTGGAGTGAGAGACGAATCGAATGCAGTTTTTTACAACCACCACTAATGTTATAAACTGTAAAAATGATCGAATTTTGAAGTAATATCCATTTATGTGGTTTATTTTGGTAAACTAAACTTACGTAATCTGCTAAAAGTCATTTTTTATATTAGATTGTGTTAAGGGTGGGTGAGGGTGACTTTTAGTTTCTCACGACAGGCTAGTCGTGTCTCATATCGTTAGGCCGAGGAATGTCAGACGAATCGAATGCAAATGGTCTTTTGCTTTTTCAACCACACTTATAACATAAATTGTAAAAAAAACGAAACTTCAAGTAATATGCATTTATTTGGTGCCTATATTTTAGTAAAGTAAAGTTACGTGATCTAACATGACCTCACCCAAACTTCTATCAACTATTATATATCCACACAATTATGAGTTTTCTCAGATCTCAAATTTAGATAGCGTTGAATTCTGCTTCGGCATTTTCAATGTCTTCCCCGGTTGCATGTTTGTGAAGGACTGTGAATTTTTATTACTGATTTCTCAGCAAACTTTATCCTTGATTAAAGTTGTTGCTTGGAAAAAAAGTAACTTTGACAATGCTAAATTAAAGATAAGATATACAGGGTACTTAAAAAATACCAAAAATTTTATTTAAAAAAACTAAAATTTTGGAATATCAAAAAACCTTCTACAGGAAAAATAAAGCTCTTATTAAGGTAAAAATAAAAGTAAAATACCATTGTTGCTGTGAAAATTCATGACAATTATTGAGAAAACCCTCCTTTTCTTAATTTTGTTCTTATTTTTTATCAGCAACGATGCACTTTTGGAAAAAATAGTATTTGACTTTTATTTTTTCTTAATAAAAGCAGGTCCGTAAATTTAGCCCTCACAGTACGTTTTTTTTTCCTGAAAATTTCAGGATAGTTAGTGCTTCGTTAGTGCCTTTTAGTGCTTCAAAAAGTTTCGTTTTTGTTTTCGAGATATTCAATTTTATTTTATTTCAAGGTTAGCCCCCAAAGAATTTAAGATTGGGTCAAATTTGACGTCGTTCTTTAGTGCTTTGTTAGTGCATTTTAGTGCTTCAAGAAGCTTCTTTAGTGCTTATTAAGTTTACGAGATATTCAAGATTTAAAATTCAAGGTCAGCTCCCAAAGTGTTACGGGTCGGGTCAATTTTAGTGTCATTCTTTAGTGCTTCATTAGTGCTTTTTAGTGCTTCAAAAAGTTTGTTAGTGCTTTTATAGTTTACGAGATATTCAAGATTTTGTATTTAAGGTCAGCTCCCAAAGTATTTAGGATTGGGTCAAATTTAGAGTCATTCTTTAATGCTCCGTTAGTGATTTTTCGTGCTTCAAAAAGTTTTTTAGTGTTTTTATAGTTTACGAGATATTCAAGATTTTATATTCAAGGTTAGCTCCCAAAGTGTATAGGATTGGGTCAAATTTAGAGCCATTCATTTGCGCTTCGTTAGTGCTTTTTAGTGCTTCAAAAAGTGTCGTTAGTGCTTTTATAGTTAGCGAGATATTCAATATTTTATATTCAAGGTCGGCACTCAAAGTGTTTAGGATCGACTCAAATTTAGTGTCATTCTTTACTGCCTCGTTAGTGCTTTTTAGAGCTTCAAAGAGTTTCGTTAGTGCTTTTATCATTTACGAGATATTCTAGATTTTATATTGAAGGTCAGCCTCCAAAGTATTTAGGATCGGGTCAAATTTAGTGTCATTCTTTAGTGCTTTTTAGTACTTCAAAAAAATTTGTTGGTGCTTTTATAGTTTACGAGATACTCAAGATTTTAAATTCCTGCACAATGACGACTACCCATTATTGGTGCAGGTTCTACATCCAAATACTTGATGTGTATTCTTGAAGCATTAGAAAGCACTAATTTGACCCAATCCTAAATACTTTGGGAGCTGACTTTGAAATAAAATAGAAAAAATATCTCGAAAACAAAAGGAGCACTAACGAAACTCCTTGAAGCACTAAAAAGCACTAACGAAGCACTAAAGAATGGCACTAAATTTGACCCAATCCTAAACACTTTGAGGGCTGGCCTTGAATATAAAATCTTGAATATCGTAAACTATAAAAGCAGTAACGAAACTTTTTGAAGCACTAACGAGGCACAAAAGAATGACTTTATATATGACCTGATCCATAACAATTTAGAGGCGGACCTTGAATTTTTAATCTTGAATATTTTGTAAACCAAAAAGGCACTAACGAAACTTCTTGAAGCACTGAAAAGCACTAAAGAATGACGCCAAACTTGACCCAATCCTAAATATTTTGGGGGCTATTAAATTAAAATTAAATATCTCGAAAACAAAAAAGCACTAACGCAACTCTATCACGCACTAACGAAGCACTAAAAAATTACACTAAATTTGATCCGATCCGATGGGGGCTGACCTTGAATATATAATGTTAAATATCTCGTAAACTATAAAAGCAATAACGAAACTTTTTAAAGCACTAAAAAGCACTAAAGGATGACACTAAATTTGACCCGATCCTTAACACTTTGGGGGCTGACCTTGAATTTAATATATATCGTAAACCAAAAACGCACTAATGAAACTTCTTGAAGCACTAAGGAATGACGCCAAATATGATCCTATCCTAAACACTTTGGGGGCAGACCTTGTAATAAAATAAAATTGAATATCTCGAAAACAAAAGGTAGCACTAAAAAGCACTAACGAAGCACCAAGTATCCTGAAATTTTCAAGGCAAGAAAACATACTTTGGGGGACAACTTCAAGGACCTAATAAAAGCTATATTTTTTCTGTAGAAAGTTTTCCGATATTCCAGTTATTTTTCTAAGCATCAACTTTTGTCAAGAATAGAATCTTCTGTGAAATCAATAATAAGCAGGTTTCCCATGTGATGCGAACTTTTTGAAAGACCCTGTAGAATTAGTTACTGGTCAAGGCCAGCCTAGGCCGACCACAACGGTTTCTTTTCGGCCCAACTAAATAATATTTTTTATTATGCAAAATCCTGACAGTTCAGACGCCACACTATTATGACGGTCGCCTCTCTAAGTCGAAGAGTTTGTTGAAGACCAGGAAATTTAAAGTATTTTTTAGAAGTGATACAGCTCCAGATCAAATATTGGGTAAAGAATTTTAATTGGAAATTAAATGTATTCTAAAAACTTCTGATTGTCTCAGTTAATAGGATAATAAATTTGAATGTATGTGAATATTTGGTCATTATTGCACAATATAAAAAAGTACGGAAAGCAATTATTAAGTACCGTTAGTGCTCCTAAATGCAGTGGTGGAAAACGTAACGGAATTGGCCTCGAAAGAGACCCGTTGCACACGAACCGATATAATCGGAGGCCGATCCGGTGGTTCCCTCTATCGGAATCGGAAGAAGTGAACACACTTTCCGTATTGGCAAACCGTTACCAGATAATGAAAGCTGGTGAAATTTGCTATGTTGTCAAATACTTAATCAAAGCGACATGCGACATATGAACAGTACAGTTTGTGAAGTTGTTCGTGCTAGAAGCGAAATGCGTCCCACCGGAAACAAACATTTGCAGATCTTATATTAACTCTATTTATGCAGACAGCATCGCTTTGAACACAAAAAAGAAAACACATACAAGTTTTTATAAAGAATGACTTTTCGTCGTAAAATCAATAATGGAAACCTTTCTCATCTTGTCAACTCTATCGGTGGACACACTGTATTTTTGACTCGTGATTATCAAAAAATGAGAGGTTACATTTGTACAGATAAGATTAGTAAAAGCTGCATTATTCTTCTTATATATTGAAAAATACAAAATAAATGTTCTACTTATGGTGTAATTTAATTTACTTAATTTATCTTCTTCTGATCTTTTTCTGTGAAACTTTCAAAAGATCCTTCCAAAAATGTAAATACTTCTTTCCACATTTTTAGTTTCTCTATTTTATTTTTACAACTGTCTAGCGTTTTATCCCATAGACATTGGCGTCCTTCGACCAGCTGAATAATTAAGGTAAGTAAATCGTATTTTGAAGTCATGGCGAGCACTGCTCTACTCGACACATACCAAATTAAAAACCAACAACGACAACGCAGCCAGACAAGATCGGACTTGAATTATCGGAAGTTGTGCATATAGCGCATAAGCTTACATTACATCCAGCAGCCCTCCGATATCCGACTGTCGGATTATTTTGTTA
Source organism: Pissodes strobi (assembly GCA_016904865.1). Lineage (NCBI taxonomy): Eukaryota > Metazoa > Arthropoda > Insecta > Coleoptera > Curculionidae > Pissodes > Pissodes strobi. The sequence goes on from MU183195.1 coordinate 35,799, forward strand.
AGGTCGGACTGCATCATCCGTCGTTTTTACCAGATCACATATTGGGCCGATTTTTTAATCGGATCGGAACAAGTGTGCGCACTCCATGTCGCATATCCGACGTCGGCGTGCGTCGGGATCGGAATCGGATCCGATTTTATCGGTTCGTGTGCAACGGGACTAACGAATTTTAAATTTCTACCCCTTCATTCTGGAAACTTTGGACATTTCTGCAATGTCCATTTTAATCGAGCTACTTTATGTGTTTACCAGAGCGATGATCAGCTGATATTCAGCCTACAAAACACCATCTAATTTATCATAAAAGTAATATCCTTTTTTTGAAATAGGCAGTACGTCCAAGCTTCACCATTATCACAAATTCGTAATATATCAAGTAATTGTAATTATTTAATAATCAGAAGAAAGCTTGACAATGTGTGAAATTATCAAGATATATTTTAAAACTGGAGGATCAATATAATATGTGACCCTAATTCTACTAAGAACAAAATATATTTTTGCACTATTTCAGCAGTCGGGTTCAATCACAATATTGAGGCACTTAAATAGATGAGATATCTAATCAGTTGGTGTCAGATAGATAGTATGACGTAATGTTTGAGAAACTGTTTCTAAAGCGATATTGCCGATTATCATAATTAATAGAACACGAATAAGTGCGAATATATTTGGAAAATATTTGGTTGGCTTTCTCTAATTGGGTGGAGCCAATAAGAAGCAGCCAAAAGTAACCCAAACTTAATTTCATGAAAATATTAAAAAGGTGCTAAGTGTATCAAATACAACAAATTAGAATAAATTTCAATTTACTAGAATTTTTTGCAATATATATTTTTCGAGCGATTATAGAGAGATAAGTTAGATAGTGCCCCTCGAGTGACTTAACTGAATGCCTTTATTATATTATAACGTTTTTAGCAATAGTTTACTCAGGTGGCAATTATATGCCGTCAGATGACTTTCCTGCCCGCGGTAATATCAACAAACCTTTATTAGCTTTTTCACGAACTGAGAGCGGTATTTGAGTTATTGAGTTTGGCTTTTCGATTCTTTTTGTTCAAAATGTTTTCGAAATGTAATTTGTTTCGTCTAATTACTGTGGCTTTTCACCAATTGTCTATTTGATCGTGTTTTCTCTGTGGAATATAGGTGTATACGATGTTCGGATTTCGGTTTTTCGCGTTTCAAAATAATTTTTGGTACTCTGCGGAATTTGCGTAGTTATTATGAAATTAATGGTAATTAATATAGTGCATATATTGGGTAATCCAAAATGCGAAAGTATGCAAGCTGGTTCCACTCTATCTACATTTAGTTTGCTTCAAGCATTATTGTGGAGTTGTTAACTAATGTCATCCTAAATATTGTTGCTTTGCATTATTTATCCTTTTAGCGCAATGGCGTTTAACGCATGCGCAAAAACCTTTAGCTTAGTGTTTAAATAGTTTAGTTTAATCTTTTAAAAAAAAGTAACCTCCATTGCCTTTATTTTTAAAAAATTTAAAAAAATAGTTCGGCTTTAAAGTCCTATCTAAAAATAAAATGTGTTTTTTATGGTAGTGTCACACACACTAAAAGGAGATCCTATGGCAGTCGACGAGCGGTGTATATGCGAAGGTGTAAGTGCAGCTAATAGAATATTGTCACTTTTCCTAAGGAACGTCGTATATAAATAATTATGTGAAGATATTTACAAATATTAGCAAAAATTATAATTTTAAAGTAACTAGATTTAATTAACATATAAAAATATACTTAATAAACGCCACTGGTCTTGCCACAATGCTTATTATCTGGAAAGATAATGAATCATATGTCACAAGTTGGAAAGGCGTCTAAACGCTACCCGAATGAATCTATTTTGTCATCTGTATGGCCACTGGGAAAATACACTGCAAGACTATTTTGCTGACAAAGCCACCAAAATTATTTTATTTCTACTATTTGAAAATTAAAGGATAACATAAAAGTCATATACTTGGAGACTGCATCGATTACACAAATTGATACTGATGACAAACACCAAGCATAAAAATTCGTGCATTCGAATCGGAACAATCAGATTTAAAAATTAAGGAGCATGTCCTTCTAAAATTGTTCCTAATGCCACATAATAAAACTATATGGCTCTTTTTCCCTAAAACAGGTAACATGATCCACTTTATGACATCTCAATTTCAAGTTATTATGAGACCCTGTGTCAAGGATTTATTGGTTTATCCCCGTGGCTTCAGCATCTGAGGAGCAGATGAAGAAGAGACAAACTTCGCGTTGACTCGATATCATGTGTCCCACGAAACAGGAATCATGTTGCTAACAAGTAACTTTATAAATTATTTTGACGGATCTGACAGTTGGATTAATTCCGTAGTGCCCAGGGAAATAAGCAGTGTGTCCTAGTCAATGATATCCCTGAAAGATTATGTTTTTGGTTTGACATACACTAGTTCTCTGTATCTACTAGACGTTTCAAGAAAAACTAACTTGGCAATTAGTGGATATCGATGACTTACTCAACTGTATTTTAAATGCGACGGATATAATTTGTACAGGGTGCCCCAACGATAGAGTAAAATAAGTTTTTGCTTAACTGATACTATTTGTGTCAAAATCGTATATAGGGTAAGGTAGCAAAAGGCGCATATTTAAAAAATATTTGAAAACATACAGGTTGTGTCACAAAAATAGGGCAGCAAAAAGTTAGATTTTTTTAAATTGAACACCCTGTATTAAATTTTATTTTTGAGTTCTATGTATTAATACAAACGTTTTTTGTCATATAAAACATGAACAGAAATTTCATATTTTTTTAAATATTCGGATTTAATAATGAAAATTTGCATTTTCATGGTGTTGGTAAATGGGCAGTTTCTCCGTCACTTCAGAATTGCAAACACCCATATTTGGCAGGAGGAAGGATTAATACTATATTAATGTTTATCATGCGCAATATTCGTAATTTGTTCCACAGTGTGTTTATTATAAGCGTCCAAATTCGCAAATCTTTAAATAAATATATTTATATTTTGTTTTATTCAGGATTAAATAACCTCTCATTTTTGCTAAATATTTCCTATACCTATCTTTATTCAGTACCACAACATCGTATGGATCGCGGTAGCCATGAAAAACAATAGCTAATATAAACAAAAAAAATACTTATGTGTCGAAATAAAACGCTTAGGTTCCTGAATTTTAAGCTTTTATTCAATATTATTTAAGTTTTTAGTTAATATTACGTCTTAACAAATGTTCAAATATATGCTCAATAATAAATGTTCAATATTAATTAAGTTTTTATTCAATATTACGTCTTAATAAATGTTCAAATAGACGGCCTTTTTACTTAATACACATATTTATCATTTGTTGTATGTTGTATCTCACTTTCCGCAACATAAGAGGAGTCACTGTTCGACAAACCTCTTGAATTAAGTTCTTCATATCTTCCCTGGTGGTTGGTTTATTGACGTATATCCGGTCTTTTATGTATCCCCATAAGAAAAAGTCTAACGGAGTTAAATCATATGATCTTGGTGGCCACGAAGTAAAGCCTCGACGCCCAATCCATTTTTCTGGGTATTGCCGATTCAAGAAATTCCGGACCTCGCGATGAAAATGTGGAGGTGCCCAATCATGTTGCAGCCACATATTCTGGCGTTCGTCAAAATTAATTTCTGCAAGTAACTGAGGCAATTCTTCACTTAAGAAATATAAATAGCTGCTGCCCGATAAAGGCTCATCAAAAAAATAGGGACCGATAATTTGGTTATGAAGGATACCACACCACGCATGTATTGACTATTGACCTTGATTTTGAACTTCCCGTAGCCAAAAAAGATTTTCAGTGGCATAATAGTGTATATTATGCCGATTTACAGCCCCATTGCTTCAGAACGTTGCGTCGACTCATTGGAAAACAAAAGATTGAACAAAAAATTGTAATTTAACTGCAATAACTATTGATTATTACAACATTGAATTCGTCATTCAAAATCTTGTTCTCGCAATTCTTGATGAAGCTCAATGTGATATGGATGGTATTTATACTTGTTTCTTGTTAGATTCACAGTTGATTTGGAGTTATTGCATAACGTCGCTAAAGTCCTACTACTCACCTCGGGATTTCCTTGAATATTTAATAATATTTCAAATTCTTTTCTTCATTGGCTTTTTGTTAATAACTTCACGTTTAGGGTATTTAACACTACCACCGGAATCGAACCACTACATCACATTTCGAAAACTGTTAGTAGTAGGTATCCGACGTTCAGAATACTTCATTCTGTAAATTCTTTCAGCCAACAGAGGGTTTTTCTCAGTCTCGCCTAACACGTAGATCATATCAATCAACTTATTTAAAGGATAATCCGTGTCCTATACAAAAATAACGAAATGAAGACGAAACATGCAAGGTAAAGTTTTAAATCACGACAATGATTATTATGTGCTTTATTTTGACACATGAAATTTTTATTTATCATAGCCATTGGTTTTCATGGCTACTATCCATACAATGTTGTAGTACCGAATATAACGTGGCAATTTGAAAAAAATCAAAATTTCTCGATAACTATTAAAGATGTGTAGAACATATATAGCAAAAATGAGAGGTTATTTAATCCTGAATAAAACAAAATAAAAATATATGGGGTGTGCCATTTAAAAAAATTAGATTCCTTTATTTAAAATTTGGGAATTTTGGAGCTTATAAGAAACACCCTGTGGAACAAATTACGAATAATGCGCAGGATAAACATTAATATAATAGTACTATTCCTTCCTCCTGCCAAATACGGGAGCTTGCAATTCTGAAGTGACCGAGAAACTGCCCATTTATCAACACCATGAAAATGCTCATTTTCATTGTTAATTCGGAATATTTCAGGAAATATCAAATATCAGCTCATGCTTTATATGATAAAGAACGTTTGTATTAATAAATGGAACTCAAAAATAAAATCAAATACAGCGTGTTTTATTTAGAGAAGTCTTACTTTTTGCAGCCCTACTTTTGTGACGCACCCTGTATGATTTCCAATATCTTTAAAATATGCGCATTTTGCTACCTTACCCTGTAGCGGATACGATTTTGGCACAAATAGTATCAGTTAAGCAAAAACTTATTTTACTCTATCGTTGGGACAACCTATATAATTTCGTGTCTGAATTAACTTAATTTTGATTATTATTAGCTACACACATTTTATAGAAAAGATACCATTCTATTAAAATGGTAATAATTCAGTATTTAAACAGTGTTTCGATAACTCTATTATTACTGTATTCACTTTATACAAGATGTTACAAATTCAATGGGATGACATTCCATTATCAGAAAACCTACAACGCAACGTAGGTAAAATATGGGAAAGTTACATACTTTAATTACAAGGAATACGCCACCGAGAATGGAAAATTTCACTTTTCTCTGGATTTATTTAGAAGTATGGTAAATTCTACCCTTTCATAGCTAACTTATTTCCCCCATTAGTTGATGCACTTAGCTTCTGAATCTGATGTTTTGTCATCATCAACTTCATTTTCTAGCATACGGACATGGCTTTTTAACTTTTTTTTTACAGATTTTGACCTAATCGTTTACTTGACAAATTGGAGGAATTCTCATTAGAAATAATGTACTAAGAGAGATAGCGCATTGGGCATTCTTATTATCATTTTTGAAGTGAAAACTTCTTTTGGCGCGTTCAGGACACTGTGATTCCTGAGAAGAAAATGAGACTGAGCCGTCTTGCGGAGTGAGGCTTATTCGAATAAATCCAGAATTAAAGTAAAGCGAGAGAGAGAGAGAAACAGTCAGGTACATTCAGAACACTTCTCCTTAGAAAAAGAATGAAATTGATCCGTTAGGGGCGAATAGATTATGTCATGCGGTAAACATCAACGCTCGGATCTTGGAGACCGGACGATAAATAGTTATTTCGAGATGTAAGCTTATAGTTAATCGGAGTAAATAGGGTATTTTCGGTCCCGTATTGTTTATATTAGGTCATAGTTTATAAATTCGATGATTAGGGTTTTAAGCTTAGGCAAGCTTTAAAGTTAATAAAACTTGTCTAAGTCGCGCAAGCAGTCACGTTTACCAAAAGCGCCAATACGGTGGGGCCTGACATCATTACGACAGGATCGACCATTTCTTCATCCTCGTCAATCGGACTACTGGGAGTCTCGGTCAACAGCAATATGTCCTGGCATGACCACGTTGCTATCATCGCAAAATAAGCCTCCCAGAAGCTTGGCGTGCTATTTCGCATCAAAAAACTGTATACACCGCAGCAGTTGTTCCTGCCCTACAAAGCGCAAATAAGACCATGCTGGGGTGCCGCACCAAAGCACACCCTAAAGCTTCTGGATTCCATTCAGAAGAGAGCTGTGCATTCTGTCGGCGACCCGGAGTTGACCCGGATTCTAGATAGTCTGGAACACCGCAGACATGTGACCGAGATGTCCCTGTTTTACAGATACTTTCACGGTAGATATTCCCAGGATTTGGCTTGTCTCATACAGCCCCTGGCAGCGCCTGTCAGACACAGACGGCAAGAGCACACCAGTTCGTCGTACACCTGGAAACAACTAAAACATCGGTTTACAAGAACTCCTTTGTCTGGCTCACTGCATCACTGTGGCACTCACTCCTAGGACATCTGTTTCCCCCCAATTACAACCTAAAATTATATATAAATGCCACATTTATTCCGATCAACTAGAAGCTTACATTTCGAAATAAGCCTGACGCGTCACGCGTTGGTATGATAGAAATAAATCTTTTCGGGCTGCAGTGATTCAAGTGAGTCTGGACATTTTTTGATAAGTGACCCTGGATATGTTATGTATTTTAAATGGAGCTCCTCAATGAAAGTAAATTGTGTTTGTGTATATAAGGGTTTTGTATTTTACATATGTAGTCTATACTAGCCATAATTAATATCTAGGAGAAGACTGTTTAAGCATATCTGCTTTGTTATGGATTTTTAGGATATTTTGACACGGTAATCTTTTCTAAGATCCTGATATTGATCGTTACTTTTATATAGATTACCTTAGTGTTATTTTGAAGATTAATTAAGTCTATAAAATTAGTGCTGAATACTTTGACGGACGAACGCGGCGTCACTGCAACTACAGCTAAGGAAAAAGTAAACATGCTCGCCATATCCAACATCAACACAACCATGACAGCAGTTAAGTTTCACCACCGTGATTTTCGTAAAAGCCTTAAAGAACTAGATACGTACAAGGCAACGGAGCCGGATGGATTACCTACCATCGTGTTAAAGAACTGTGCCAACAAAGTAGGTTACATTTTTCCCTGTCTAACCGAAAATGGATTTACCCATCTACTTGGAAACTCGTTTGAGTACAACCTGTTCCAAAAAAGGCAAGAAAACCAATCCATCAAACTATCGCCCGATTGACTCGTTTCCCATAATCTCCAAAGTCATGGAACGTGTAGTCTCTCACCAACTACTCAAGTACCTCGAGTCCAACAGAATAATTAGCTATAACCAATACAGTTTCCGCAAACAGAAATCGACAGGAGATATATTGGCCTATGTCACTCATATATGCAGTAGGGCAATTGAGAACTACGGAGAATCTCGAGCGATTGTGTTGGATATTTCGAAGGCCTTTTACAGAGTTTGGCATGACAGATTGCTCAGCATCTAACTACTTGACGAGAATCTACGTACAAAATCGTACACTTTCAAATTGATGATGCTTTTTATACAGGGTCAGCTAGTTGAATATAAACTATTCGCCATTTCGAGTTTTCACACGACACGTCAGCACATAATATTTCATTACTGTAGAACCGAATAACCTGGAGTAAATTCTCGTTTTCACTTCTGTCTTAGGATACACCTTTTTCATCGTTTCAGAAGGACTTTAGGAGGAATGATTAAAAAGGACATAACTGAATATCTGGTTCCGCATATTGTCTAGCAGTTTCAGCCAATACTTTTTCGGGTCAATCTAATTTTTCTAAACCCGGAACCGGATATTAATTAATTATTATTCCTCTTTCTAAATCTCCGTCCTCCTAAAACGTTAAAAAAATCTCATAATAAAAATTTCCAATGCCTTATCTCTCTTTAATACATTATCCTTAATAATTAGCCCCCAAATGTTTGAAATAATCGATGAGTGTAATTAAGCCTTTATTTTGAAAGCTTGCCTTTTTTAAAGCTTCCAATAAATCGAAGAAAATTATAGACCCGTAGTTGATGGTGCCCAAAAGGTGAAACGTCGGATTCAAAATATCAAACATCTTGTGGAGAAAAAGGCCCAAAATAAATTCTACAAATTTATTTTGCGACTTATCTCTATAAATATCCCAACGAAAATATAAAAGGAAAAATTGCAAAATTTTAAATTTTTACATATACCATCTGAATATGTGAGTTCCATGCCAGCTTTTCGTCAATGATGATTCCTAGATAATTTACTTCTGTTTAGAAGTTTTACTCTCCACTAAGGCCCAGTGGTGTGATCCTTCTTCAACTGAAGGCAACCACTGTTAACTGCATCAGCTGATTCCTTTTGCGCCAATTGGCAAGATATAGAAAGAAAGGGCTCTTTGACTTCTCTCGGAGAAGCTGCTAATAACTTGCCAAAGTTTTACCTATGGCATGATAAAAACAAAATATGATGAATATACGCATGATTGCAATACTTTGGGTATGCACTAATATAAGTTCTTATCAAAAGCACTGAATAAGTAAAATTTATTAAAGCTAAAGCCAAGACCGCCGTTGCCCTGCAAATAATTAACGACACGTTTTAACTCGCCACCATTTTCCACTACGTTTACCTTTCCCCAGTAAAAATTTATTAATATACGCGGCCGCCTTTCACGGCCGCATGACACGATCTGGTACCCATGAAGTTATAAATTATTTAAACCCCAATCTCGCCCTTCTCTGGTTTTGCCAGCACGGCATTGTAAAAGAATTCTGAACGAATTTATAGTTATGCCTCTGCCTATTATAATCTCAAACTTCCCCCTTAACTTCCTGTCAGACAACGCGAATTATATCCTCACTTCAATACGTTACTGCTCATAAAAATTATTCCCTGTGGCTTAGATAAGCCATGAATAATAACTTTATCTTTTGTGGTCGGCTTTTCCCCTTTCCAATATATACCTCAAGATGTCGCCATTCAAAAGCATAGAAAAAAGTTTGGCTATGGCTGCCCTAAAGAGTACGGATTTTTCAATATTAATGATTAATTCGGGCGTATATAAATTCCATTCAAAAGGATATTTTCATTTAATGTGTAAGCTGAGAAGTTATAACATAATTATTGTAGTGCAAATTTTTAGATACCTAGATTTATTATATTTTATATTTTCATTAAATACTCTACATGCACACTTGATTTATCTTTCTTACCAACAGTATATATTGATATTATTACTGGAGTCAGCAATAATTATTAACTGAACGGTGATGAGACGAAGAGCTGGGGACTACGAAGCAAGGCAAGTCGGGGATCAGGGGATGACATGACGTCTGCAGTTAGGCCATAAAAGACGTATTTATTTATTTAGCCGAAATTAAGTTAATTCGGTCGAGACGCAACCACATAGGGCCATAATATGTTTTGTTCACTATTAAGACGTAAGACGAGGGATTAAAGTGCTCCCATCGTCAAAAAGAGTACTTGTTAGCTAGGCGTGGCGTAATATTCAACATTTATTTCGCTGATTTAAATCTCTATTCGTCCATCAAAATTCATTAAACTGTTTAAACTTTTCGAAGCCTTTTAATAATAACAACCCTAGACAACATTAGAAACATCTACATTTTTGGGAGCTCGTCCGGGATAACAGTGAATATTGGGGATAACAGTGAATGTTTTGGATTACAATGGATAATGAAAAATTCGTCGTCAAAACAATAATTGTAGATAATAGTCATTGTATGAAGTAGTGATTGACCACACCATAGGTAAATCAGCTGCGTCATGTAAATTTTTTCCTGCCAATCGCTGATTGTTGTCTATCAGGTTAAAGTCACTAAAGTGAAACCGCCAAACAATTCAAGGCGTCTTCCACCAATCAACGAGGGATATTGGTTTGGAAGCAAGGCTAGATCAATCTGCTCGATGTAACCTGCGAACGAGGCAAGTGTTTTTTTGGTTAATGATGGCTGGATTACTCGAAGTTAAGGCATGTTGTTGCCGATTTAGGATTTCTGGATGGAAGGTAAACACCGATATGGTAGCACAGTACAAGGGTATATGTAATTTCGAAGGTGTTGTATAGATAGGGCGAACCAAGTTAGTTTACTATTTTTATTTATTCTTATTTTATGTGAAGTCTAGAACATAGAACGTTTGGATAACAGTTATTGACGGACATAGAACTTTGGTAGATAACAACCTGAGATATTGGGTTTACCCTTTTTTTATGTGTAAACATCTTACGCGGCGGTATGAAGGTAAATCTCGGCCAAGCGGACGGAACTGTGGGTACGGAAATGTGGGGACGGAATGTGTAAACCGATGTGACATTATAACCCGTAAGCATTGAGGAGCATGCTAATCCAGGTCGACCGCGATTGCAACAACTCAAATGGCGCTTCTAACAAGATAGCCGCTAGGGCGGTATTAGATTTTCATTATATTATAATCGCAGTGTATTTGGATCCATAGCATAGCTTATTTTTAATAAACGGTTGAATTTAAAATGAAGCGCCGCCTAAAAATCCACGACAAATTCGTCCTAAAAAGTCAGGAAATTTCGGATTTTTATACAATTTTGCCATCTAAAATCGTTTTTAAACGGATTTTAGACGACAAACTGTCAAAAAAGTATAATTCAGATACCCAGATGTTTAAAACAATATTGAGGCATGGCCCTTTTCTAAAATTTGCAAAATTTGGTTATTGACTTTCCCAAATCAAAGGAGGCCACCCCAAGATAACTAGCTGGTAGTGAATAAGCTGTGTCCATAATGTTGATGTTATTCCTGGTGGCATTAGATTTTCGTGTCGAAGTTGTGCAGTGAATTAACCCACTCCGATTGAAGGTGCCAGTAAGTATTATTAAAGAATCCTAACTAGTATTATAAATGCGAATAACTAATATTATAAATACGAATGAAATTTTGTACAGATGTTTTCAAGAGTATAGTAAAGGACATAAGATAATACTAGCCTTTAACCGCGGCTTCGCACGCGTTGATTTTTACGGTTAGATTTAATCCTATTTTTATTTTCTTGAGATTATATTTGTAAAAAGTTCGTTTTCTTGCTTCTGGGCATGCCTTGGATTAGTTTTGGTTAGTTTTTGTTCGTGGCGTCAATCTTTAGCGATTTTTTTTCTTTTAGTGGTTGTTAACAGTGAACTTACTAATGATTTTTTTTTACGAAATAAATAGTTATCATATTTTAATAAACACGAGGAAGTACAAGTATTTGATAAGTATTTATGGTAAATGGTAAGTTAAAGACGTTTCAGGCATTACACGTTGTCGCCTACGCTGATTAAGAGGTCAGCCGCGATTAGCAAGAAAAAATTTATGTTTCCAGATTTTAATTTTTATATAAATTCAGACGAGAATGGGAAAAATTAGTGGTGACAAAGTCCAAAAAAATGTACTAAAAAAACTTTTGGTGACGTATTCTTTGTTACATATTTTTCTTAATAGTTCACACGATTTTTATCATAGATCGTGCTTGATTTATTTTCAAGTTTCATTATATTTTTTCTCATTCTCGTTTTGTTGTAGTGATATTGAATATTATTAACGTTTCTATTAGTATTTTTTTGGAGTAAGTTAATCAGTTGTTTGATTTATTGGCTATTTATTTAATAGGTACCAAAAGCAGTGACACGTGAAAAGCGAATAACGATTTTTGTTTCACTCGCTTGATTTTTTTAGATTTCTTCTTTTCGAAAGAAAGTTTCAGCTATTTTATTATTAATTTTTATTTCTGATTTATAATTATTTTTGTGCAAATGGATTCATTAGGGGCTATCGCGAAAATTGCGCAGAATATTACTAGTGCTAAACTAAAAACGGTTTTACATATGGCTGCAGATGGCGAGGGAAGTCAACCGAGACTAAGCAAGTTTTTTACGTAATTTTATGGGTTTTCAATTACATGAGAGGTCAAAAGAGTATGAGAAGAGAGTAAATTTAATTTTTTATGGCAGTAGCACACACACTAAAGGTAGATCTTATAGCACTGGATGAGCGGTGTGTGTGTGTGTGCGAAGATATTGATTGACGCGGTTCTTGAATAGTTGTAGGTTGTAATTTGGTGGAAACAGATATCCTGGGTAAGTGAGTTCCACAGTGATGCAGTGCGCTAGACAAAGGACCCCTTTAAAGCGATGTCCTAGGTGTTTCCAGTTGTGTAGCTAACGGGTACGCTCTTGCCGTCTTTGGTGACGGACGGTCTGACAGGCGTTGCTTGGGACGAGATGATGCGGGCCAAATCCTGGGAACATCTGCCGTGAAAATATCCGTAAAACAGATATCTCGGCCACATATCTGCAGTATTCCAGACTATCCAGATCCCAAGTCAACTTCGGGTTGCCGACGAGACGCATAGCTCTCTTCTGAAAGAATTCAAGCAGCTTTACGTTGTGCTTGGGGCGGCACCCCAGACATATGAGCAATATTCTAAGCGCGGTCTTATTTGCATTCGAATTTACCTGAAAAATTGGTAACCACTTACTGTGCTCAAAGTGTGCTTTACTGTGCCGAAGATATTTTGAACTGTGCCGTTTCAATACGAAACTGATAGGACAAATAAAGATGTAGCCCCCCATTTTAATGCTCTGCTCCGCCAATATTTTGGGAATCAGATCATACAAAAATGGATTTTGATTCAATTTACACTGTACTTTAGTGTGCCAAATTTTGAACTGTGCCGTTTTGATAACAATAAAGTTAAAGGAAAAAAAAGGTGGGGGCTAGCTGGCCTCCCCAAATTCGAATTTCCTGAAAAATTGGTAACCACCTACGGTGCTCAACGTGTGATTTACTGTGCCAAAGATATTTTGAACCGTGCCGTTTCGAGACCAGAGTTATAGGGAAAATAGATGGGGGGCTAACGACGCTTAACCCCCAATATTTTTGAAATCAGACCATACAAAAATGAATTGTGATTTAATTGGCAGTGTGCTGGAATAAGTTTTCCTTAAAATTTAAATTTTCGTCCATTTTCTGATAAAAATCTAATGGGGGCTAACTTGACGCTCGGAGACCCCAAAATCTATGATATCAGATGAAACAAAAAATGGATTGTGATGTGCTTTACTGTGCCGATGATAGTTTGCACTGTGAAAACATTCGAATTTTAAATGGAACATCCTTTATGTTTTCCAATATCCTGATTCTGCTTCAAGTACTGTCACCTGTCACTTTTTTGACAGATTTAGACGTAAGGTGACATTAGTCAAAATGTATGATCTATGCTATCCAATAGGAATGTGAAAATGTTAATTTTCTTCCTTCGATCATTTTCATTTTATAGCCTCCTAAAATAACATCAGGACGGTTAAGCACACTGCCGATTAAATCACAATTCATTTTTGTATGATCTGATTTCCAATTTTTTGGGGTGACCGAACGTAAAGTTCTATCTTTCGTCTGTCTATTTTTTACCTATAACGTCTGTCTATTTTTTACCTATAACGTTGGTATCGAAACGGCTTAGTTCAAAATATCATCGGCACAATAAAGCACACACTGCAGATTGAATCACAATCCATTTTTGTTTGATCTGATTTCCAAAGGGACGTAAGATCAGATCAACAGTAATTACATATGAACTAATAAGCCCCAAAGGATCAAGAATGGTAGAACTCTCGGATAATATTGAAGGCTTTGTAATCTTAGGATGAATTATGTCATGCACTTTAAACATTATTTTGTCAATAGTAGAGCCTCAGATCATACCAAGTGTTTTTTGTCATCATTTTCACCGAATCCAACAATTTTAGATAAAGGATCATCATTAGGAATGCCGTCTACTTACGTGATCAATTCATTCAAAGAGCACCACCCGGTATATAGCAGAGATTAAGGGGACCATGAAACAAAAATATTAACCAATTACTGTACTGACTGATCTATGATAAAAATAAAGTGTACTCACGGTGGAACCTCTGTTTCCTTGCTTCATGCCAATAACCATCACTTTACACAATACAATATTGTTATATAATGTCAGACCTAATATATCTTCTTTCTTCGACGAGTAGCTAGTGTCACCTAAAGTAGTTTAGCTTACCCCAGCCGCTGCACTGGCGCTAAGCAGTTAGCATCTCATCACACGAAAACTAAGATAACATGTACTAAGATCTTAGAACCCAAGTATAACCAATTGAGAAGACAAGAACAATTCGAAAGCATCCACGCGAAAGGGCATCCATGTCGATTGCTACACACTCGACCACAACCTGGTAATACCTTGCCAATCGGCAGTAAACTCTGGTATACCATCAAAACTTCTAAATTATTATTCACATGTCGACGTGATTTACCAGTGCACAAAACAGCCACATAAAAGTACACTATGACCACTCTATATACATACACTCACACTGCACTGCCTTCGTTTTCGTCTTTGGTCTCTCCCAATCTCTGCTCATGATATAACGGTATCAGTTTTCAGGGGAATAAAGTTAAATATCACGGACGATTGGGTAACATTTTACGTATTGCAGGATGTTCATAAAAGTATGTTTATTTAATATTTTAACTAATCTTAGGATATTTTACAAGAATAATTTAAAATCCTCTAAAGAAGGATTTAATTTTGCTTTGGACTCCCATTCCCTAGCAGGACTTTTAACCAATTTTGTGCTTAACAGATAAATAATGGGTACATCCCAAATTATTGGCACACCTAACTGACTTATATCAGGAGAGCCAAATAAAACTACCCAACTTATCTCATTCGAAGTTCTATTTTCGACTAAAAAACATTCCTCTTCGTTACGCTTTTCATAAACAGGCATGCTTATCCAACTAAAAAGTTTTTTATCAACACAAACAGGTTCGACTACTCCGTGGAACCCAGTAAATTCAATGATATCGGCCTACCTCTCAATGGGTGTCGGCTTACAGCATTATTATTTGTATCGTCTAGGCCTCATATACGTTTCCTGACACATGAACTCCACGCAGGATCTTTATTTCATCTGAAAGTTGGTCTTTAACTCTAACTATTGCTGCGTGCCTCCAGTATAAATTTGCTTTTATACTTGCATTTATTGCTTTTATGACTGATCAAGGCAATAGTTCGATGGTCGGAACATTCTTTGGCATTTGGCCTTTTAGGTAACATAATAAATTTAGACATCAGCCATCCTTCGGTATAATTCCTGTTCTATAAATAGTGTTAAATAAGTTTGCCATAATCTGCATGGTATCATCGTCTATTAGTTTAAGAAGCTCGACTGGCAACTCATCAGGACCACTGGGCTTGCATCCGGTTTTTCTGTTTAATGACGTGTGGATTTCCTCCCGAAATATCGGAGGCTCTATATCATCAGTGAAATTGGGCAGCATGTGCGGACGTGCTTCGGTGTATTCTGACCACCTAAATAACTGTTTTCTGATACGGAAGATCAAAATACCATTCTTATCCTTTATTAAACTAGACTGTGTTTTTTTTTTATTCCAGTCATTTGTTAAATCTTTTTGTGTAGATTGAAGCAATCCGCTCATATTTGTCAATTTCTTCACATTCCCCACGATTACACTTCTGTTTTGCGACCCTGTTCTTCGCTTTGATCTTGGAATTTAACTCTTTATATTTAGAGGGAGTGTTTTTTTTTCTGGCATCTTTGGTCCATCAACTTTAGAATACTGTCTGTCATCCAAGATTGATTTGGTCTTGTTTTTCTCCTTAGATTTTCTTCGGCTATTGGCACTATTGCATTTTTTATTTGAGTCCATATTTCATCGACGTTTGTTGAATTTGGGCAGCTTGAAATGCTTTTTAGATTTTTATCTATTCTTAGCTGTGTGCGAATTATTTAATTTTTGCATGTCGGGCATAGACTTATTGCTAGCTTTTCTGAGTTTTTT
>MU183195.1:63570-81957 GCA_016904865.1 Pissodes strobi
ATTGTGGATAAAACTCTGTTTTAGTGCATTGTATTGTGGATAAAACTCTGTTTTAGTGCATTTTGCCGAAGGTTCCAAACGCCAACTTAATTGAGATTTGATATCTATAGTCTTGTAAATAATGTAACGTAGGTATTCCCAGATTTAAAAAAGAAATATGTTTTAGCTAAATCTTCTCCAGTTACAGAAAAATAAATTGTCTGACAAAAGTGACTGGATTTAAATATCAAAAATTTGTACAGGGTGACCCGGTTGTTATGGGATGACACCTTATCTCACAATCTACGAGGTGTATCAAAAAAAGTTTAATACAAAAGTTGTTTGGATTTACTTAAATTTTTAAAATATTATAATTTTACATACACAGGTTGTTCGTATTTTCGTGGACAAATATTAGCTTCCTTAGTTTAAATAAAATACCCTGTATACACGGTGTCCCATATAAGAATGCACACTACAGGGATCTCGGAAACCAGAAGAGATACAAAGATGGTTAGATTAGAGAAAAGGCGTACCTTGTTGAATCCTACAACGTCATGCTTTGGAATCTAAAAAAATCCGATTACTTCCTTCCGAAGATATTTGGGAAAACCCGAATTTTCCCGATTTCGTTTTTATTTATTTCTGACTTTATTTCAAAAGACATGACAATGCAAATTCCACAATCCCATTGCTACTTTTCCTGCTCTTCAAGTTGATATTATTAGATTTTCAATCTGACGTTTCGTTTCTTTGCAACCATCATCAACTTTGTTTTTTCAAATAGTCGAAAAAATTTGTTTTATTCCTAAAAACCACTAATTTTAATTCTAAATCCAACGACATATCGCTCCTTACATTTATCCGACGTTTCGGCTGAAAAAAACGTCATCAATGTTATTTAATGATGATTACGAAGGAACGAAACGTGGGATCAAAAATCTAATTACGTCATTAGGTAGAGGACAAAATTGGCATAGGAACGTAAATTTTAATGTGATCTATCCTCTTCATTAAAATCTGAAAAAAATTTATTATATTTTAAATTTCAAGAATTCGTAGATTGCAATTATTCATTTTTTTAGGGCTTTAATAAAGAAAATTGATCAAAATAAAATTCACATTTTTATGCCATTTTGCCTCCTCTACATGATGACGTAATTAGATTTTTATTCCGACGTTTCGTTTCTTCGTTCTCATCATCAAATACTATTGATGATGGTTTTTTTATCCGAAACGCCGGATAAATGTAAATAGCGATATGTTGTTGAATTTAGGATTGAAATTAGAGTTTTTTAGGAATAAAATAAATTTTTTCGACTATTTAAAAAAACAAAGTTGATGATGGTTGCTAAGAAACGAAACGTCAGATTGAAAATGTAATAACATCAACTTGAAGAGCAGGAAAAGTGGCAATTGGAAAGTGAAATTTGTATTGTCATATCTTTTCAAATATTTTCGGAAGTAATCGGATTTTTTTACATTCGAAGCATGACGTTGTAGGGTTCAGCAAGGCACACCTTTTCTCTAATTTAATCATCTTTGTACCTCTTCTGGTTTGCGAGATCCCTGTACTGTGCAATCTTATATGGGACACCGTGTATTTAGGCATTTTTTAAATCCTCCGAAAATTCTAGATATAATCCTATACCTAGGTCTCACCGTTTTTAACATATTTCGGATTTATGTCAAAAATGACGTTTGCAGGTCTAAATATAACTATCAATTTCTCGTTATGAAAGCCTTTATAATTTAATTGGATTTGGTTTCCTTGTAGAACAGGATCTACTTTAGTAGTCTTTGTTTACATTTTTTCATTAAAATGTTTTATGTTAGTTTATGATCACCCTGTATTTATTTATTATAAAAACGTCAACACAGACCACTATAGTAGCAGATCCCCTTCTACAATGAAACCAACTCCAATTAAATAATTCAGAATATGTCAAAAACGATTAGAATAAGGTAGGTATATGATATGATATACAGGGTCGCTGATATGTATGGGAACGGTCGATTATTGGGTAAAATATCCAGGGCAGCCAAAAAAATTATATACAAAAGTTTTAGGGTTTTTTAGAGCTTATTAGGGAATAATAATTTTTAGTATACAGGATAAGTCATAAAGTCGTGGCACACCAAAGTTGCATTTTTTAAAATAGAACCCCCTATATATTATTGAATATTTCAATTATTCCATCAATTTGATGCAACACATAATGTACGTAACTTCAACTGTTTTCGAATTATCGAGTGATGAAAATTTTAGTTAAACAATTACTAGGTATAGTTCTTAAAACTATGTATTTGAAGAAAGAACAGTTATTAATGAAATTGTAAAATTCGGTTTTACAGTTCTATTTTATAAGGTGCTCAAATTGTTCTCCATTAACCTCTTGACAATAATGAATCCTCTCAGCAAAATCTTGTAGAGCGTTTTGAGAAATATGAAGAATTTGATGCGTGATCCGTGCTTGTAACTCTTTGACATTTTGGGGTCTATTTTTGTAAATTAAATCTTTAATATGACCCCACAAAAAGAAGTCAAGGGGACCCCACAAAAAGAAGTCAAGGGGGTTCATATCGGGAGACCTAGCTGGCCATTAAATGGTTCCCTCCGCCCTATCCAGAAAGGTTTGATTTAGAAATGCCCGTACTTCAATTCCAAGATGCGGAGGTGCCCCATCCTGCTGAAACCATATGTGTTCTGCTATTAAATTTTGATCATTATTGTTCGGAAATAATCGAATAAGGTCTGGAATTATTGAATCTTCCAAAGGTGCCAAATATCGAGCAGAGTTTCCATTATTAAAATAGAGTCCTATGATATTTCTACCAATAATACCACACCAAACATTGAGTTTTTGCGGTGGCTGGGTGTGAACTTGTTCCATCCAATGTGGATTTTCATCTGCCCTGTACCTACAGTTGTGCTGGTTCACTTGTGCGTTCAAACAAAATGTAGATTCGTCAGAAAACAAAATATAAGTTGAAAAATTTTAATTTTGGCTCAATTTATCCATAATAACCTCACAGAACTCGATTCTGCGGTCAAAATCGTCTTCAATTAATTCTTGCAGTAGATGGATCTTGTACGGATGAAATTTTTCGCGCTTGGCAATCTTTTGGATTGTATATCGACTCATGTCGTGATTTAATGCCAATTGTTGTGTCGAAGTTTTCGGATTTTCCGCCACATCCAATATTACATCCAAAAAATTCTCTCCGTTTGTCACTGTTATTGATTGGCCTTCCTACTTTAGGTCTATCTTTGACACTGCCGCTCTGACGAAAACGATTCCAAGTTCTTGAAACGGTAGACTTGGAAATTGAATTCCGGTCGGGATGCAATTCGTTAAATAAATTCACTACTTCCGTAAAGCTTCGCGTTTTATCCCCGTACCCTATCATCATCGATATTTCAATGCGTTCGGTTTCATTTAATGATGCCATTTTGCGCGAAAACTGTGACATGTAATAATATTTGACATTAGTTGTCATGTCAACATTTACAGGTTTATAAAATGAGCTTAAATCGAGGCTGAAATTTAATGATTTTCGTTGTAGCATTTCAAAATCAAAACTCGATAACTCGAAAATAGTTGAATTTAGGTACATTGTGTGTATTACAATTATTGCTTAAAATTGAAGAAGAGATTGAAATATCCAATAATATTCAAGGGTTTCCATTTAAAAATTTGTAACTTTCATGTGCCACGACTTTATACCTATCCCTGTATCCTTAAAATTATTAAAGTCTAATAGGCACTTAAAAGCCCTAAAACTTTTGTATTTAACTTTTTTGATACCCTGTATATTTTAGCCAATAATCGACCGTTCCCATACATATCAGCGACCCTGTATAAATTATCTAGAATTTGGCGAGGAATTTAAAAATGCCTTAATATACAGGGAATCCTATTTAAAATAGGGAAGTTGATACTTGTCCACGAAAATACGATATACGATATATAAAAAAATAATATATTTTAGAAGGTTTAGTAAATCCAAACAACTTTTATATTAAATTTTTTCTAGTAGATTCTGACATAAGATGTTATCCCATAATAAACGGCCCACTCTGTAAAGTAAACGAAGTATATTTGAATTAGAAGCATAAGACTATATAAGAAACTAACATTTAGATTGACAAATTTAATATTCGACATGAAGAATAGTACGAGTTCGAGAGAAAAATGTAGAAAAATGTTAGAAATTTTAATACAAAATACACCAAAAAAATTTAATTCATCAATAAGAAACTTAAAAATCGTAGGAAAATTAAACCGATATAGTTTTCAGGAAGTCGAAAACATTGTGCAAAACCAACTTTCTCGAGCTTTTCATAAAGCCTAATTGGATCATTTAAATAAAGCTCTGAATTTTGTAGGATAATTTACTTGACATTGTAAGTGATATAGAAAGCTCCATTCAATATCTTCTTGACTCTACTAAAGGATTTGTTAGAGAAATCAGATCTCAAAAAAGGAGTTAATGATAACAATATAACCTGGAAAAGAAAAAATTATTAAGTATCAAGAGATTGAAGGAGAAATATGTTTTCTATCTAAAAGCTGAAAAAGGTTTTAAGGTTCTTATATTAAACAAAAGCGAATATTTTGAAAGAGTTGATAATTTAATCGAATTCGGGCCTTATACCGAAATCTCAAGAAATCCATTACCTAAATCACAATTGCTAAAAATAATTTTAAAAAATGCAGCAACAATCAGTCATACTAGGTATGTTCGAGATTAAATACATTAGAGGCACATTCGATGTAGTACTTATTACTTACGGGTAGTGTCGGACAGTACGGCTTCCAATTCCAGTTCTTCTTTCTCCGATAATATTTCGACGGGGTCCATGTCGTTCTGTTTGCACCTTACGAACGCTTGAAAGAACGTAATTTTTACATGCGAGACCACATATTTTGATGATTCGATTTTATTCAGTGCGAATAAAAAAATAAGTGTAATTGCGAAAACAAGTCGCATTTTGAAGCGACGTGCAATTTATTGTGCTTTACAATATCGAATGGCTACTATTATTTATTTTGACATTCATGATAAAAATAAACTCGAGAAACGGTTCAAAGGGTGAAGCTAGCTAAGATAATATATATGCTTATAAGCAATAAAATTATTAATACCCACTTTTTAATTACTGCTGAATTTTGGTGCATGGATACATATGATATATAATAATTCATCTTTGATTATTATATTTATTTATAGAGACAACACCAACTCTACAAAATGAAACGAATCTAGGAATAAATGGAAATAAACTACGGGAAAGCTGAATATTATCTCAATATATTAAAATAATCTTCTTCTACATTCTAGATATTTAAAAAAAATGTGCATTGAAGATTATACAGCGTCAGGCAGAAAGTGCGCGCCATATTATTATACTTCTCATTACGAAGTCATATTCTCTAGCTTTGATGACGTTACAAATTTCAGGTTGCACAACAACAATGTAAAAAATGTGACTAAAGTTGTAGTTTTTTAATCTCAGTTTTCTTTGTACTACAAAAGGAGAATTAAGAAAAAAAAAAGTAGATTTTTATTATTAAACTTTCTTGCGGAAATTTAGTGCAGACTGAGAAATAACTATCAATTTCGGACGAATAAATGTCATAACATTCAAGGTGATAATCGAACATTTATTTGATTCTTTCAGTATCGTACTGTTGATACTTTACATCTTTATTAATAGTAATTATTATCTTCATAGCCGAAACGAGAATCAATTGTACCGTCGCCTCTACTTCGCACTTGGCACTCGCTAAAAAAACTGTAACATACATTTTTATACTAAGATTTAAATTTCAATTCCGAATTAAAACCTATAAGTCATAATCAGCAAACCTCGGAATTACCTGGACTGAAGCTCCTGCAGTTTTACGTTTGTTAAAATTGACCTTGCAGCATAGTACTTCTTTCTTATAATATATTTTGTATAAATTCTTCAGACCCCTGCTTTATATTTGCGCCTATCCCCTCCAATTTCCTGATTATGTAATTTCGAATAACAAGTAACGTGACATAAAAATATTACCTTGTATGTGTCTGGCATATTAGCTTCTGTTTTAAATGAATTTATATCCTGCCATTCGTAGGTATCGTTTGCCATGAGCGTAATAAGGAGGCAGTTTTCCGTTTGTGGATGGCCAAGTTGGGATCCCCAAGCGGAGCTTGAGAAATTTTTGTACAATAATGGACAACCAGAATTCAACTCGTAGTAGGATTGAAAATTTCGAAGATTTGTTGCGAATAATCAATATCCTTTTGTCCAATCAACTGAAAGTATAAATAACAACATTATATACCCTATACACAGCGTTTTCGACATATTCATCGAACAGCATGTATCTGAAAGTTAGGTACAACTACCGAACATTCTATACGATAAGAAGGTTCACTCAACGGCGGCAGCTTTGATGTGTGTGTTCAGCGAGCGCTACAAAGGAATCGTAGTGTTTTGCTTCGTTGCTTGGCAACGACTTGTGGACTCTCGCCGCACACAGGTTGAATTTCAATAAAAGCCGGCCAGAAACGATATTTGTGTTTGCGGTATTCTTAATCATATTTATGACAAACTTATTTATAACACACTAGTACCATAGCCTAAAGAAAACTATAGCCGCGACACTCGGCTCGTTTAGTGGGGTACGGAATCAAATTTTCTCCGTGAAGCTCAGTGAAGGGAGGACACCACGCAGTTGGAACTCGATGCCAATTATACGCGCTTACCTGGGCCGGAGTGCAATAAATTTTCATAGGAATTAAAATAGAAAAAGATTCGTTGTTTGGGTAAATAGACGTTATGCGTATATATTGTTTTGTTTGTATGTTATATAAATAAGTTAATGTTTATGTGTTAAAATGGGAAAAGAACGGCAGAATTAAGCAGCTAGTTAGTTTGTTTATTTAAGCTTAAATTTGATCATAAGGTATCGGAATCGGTTCAAATGACTAAAATAAATTGGAACTAACTGAAACCAACCGAAAGTTAATTGAACGACTAACCAAAGCTAGCCAAAAGTAACCATGAGCTCCAAAACAGGCTAAAACGTACCTATCGTAATAGGTTACAAAAATTAAAGTAAGTTAAAACTAACCAAAACGAAAGGCATTTAAGCGACTAGCCAAAAATATTAAATTTGCTTATAACGTATAGGAACCGATTCAAATGACTAAAATAAATTGAAACTAACTGAAAGTAACCGAAAGTTGATTGAATGACAAACCAAAAGTAACTAATAGCACAAAAACGGACTAAAACGTATCGGAACAGATTGAATATGTTAAAGTAAATTAAAACTAACCCAAATTAACCGAATATTGGCAAGTAATCAAAGACATTAAAATTGGTTATAACGTACCGGAACCGGTTCCAATGACTAAAATAAATTAAAATTAACTGAAATTAACTGAAAGTTGATTGAACGAAAGTAAGTTAAAATTAACCCAAATTAGCCGAATTTTGGCGACTAACCGAAAGTAATCAAAAACTTTAAAATTGGTTATAACGTATCGGAACCGGTTCATATGATTTAAGTAAATTAAAACTAACTGAAATTAACCGAAAGTCGATTGAACGACTAACCAAAAGTAACCAAAAGCACCAAAAGGGCTAAAACGTATCGTAACAGATTAAAATTATTAAAGCAAGTTGAAACTAACCCAAATTAACCGAATTTTGGCGACTAACCTAAATTAATTAAAAACATTTAAATTGGTTATAACGTATCCGAATCGATTCAAATTACTAAACTAAATTAAAACTAACTGAAATTAACCGAAAGTCGATTGAACGACTAACCAAAACTAACCAATAGCATCAAAAAAGGCTAAAACGTATCGTAACAGATTAAAAATATTAAAATAAGTTGAAACTAACCAAAATTAAGCGAATTTTGACGACTAACTTGAATTAATTCAATAACTAAGGTAAATTGAAAGTAACCAAAATTTGATTGAAAGACTAACCAAAAGTAACTAAAAGTACCAAAACGGGCTAAAACGTATCGGAATAGCTTAAAAATAATATTAAGTAAGTTAAAACTAACCCAGATCAATTCAATTTTGGCGACTATCCTAAACACTAAAATTGGTAATATCGTATCGGAACCGAAAGTAATCGATAGTTGATTGAACGACCCAATTTTGGCGGCTAACCAAAACTAACCGAAAACATTAAAATTGGTTGTAATGTATCGGAACCGGGTTCAAATGACTAAAATAAATCAAAACTGAACGAAAGCTGATTGAACTAACCCAAACTAACTAAAAGCACCAAAACGGACTAAAACGTATCATAATAGGTTACAAAATTTAAAGTGCCCAAAAATAATCGAAAATTAATAATATGGAAACATTCATAAAATATATACGAAGGGTACAGGGGAAAAACGATCTAAGCGCCATTTCCATAGGAAACTTTTATTATTGATTTCACAGAAAATTTTATTCTTGATAAAAGTTGGTGCTTGGAAAAAAACTAATTTTGACAATGTTAAATTAAGACTAAGTATTACAGGGTACTTAAAAAATACAAAAATGGTGGTTAAAAAAACAAACACTTAGGAATATCGGAAAAGCTTCTACAGGAAAAATAAAGCTCCTATTAAGGTAAAAATAAAAGTCAAATACCATTTTTTCCAAAAGTGCATCGTTGCTGAAAACAATAAGGACAAAATTAAGAAAAAGCGGGTTTTTTCGGTAATTGAAATGGATTTTCTCCGCAACGGTGCGGTGCACTTTTGGAAGAAATGGTATTTGACTTTTATTTTTATCTTAATACGAGCTTTATTTTTCTGTAGAAGGTTTTCCGATATTCCAAAGTTTTTAATTTTTTAACCTTCATTTTTGTATTTATTGAGTACCCTGTATAACTTATCTTTAATTTAGCATTGTCAAAATTAGTTTTTTTTTTCAAACACCAACTTTTATCAAGAATAAAATTTTCTGTGAAGTCAATAATAAAAAAGTTTCCTATGGAAATGACGCTTCATTTCATTTCAATCATTTTTCCCCTGTACCCTTCATATGTATACACATTTTATAGAAATAACATGTTTTTAATTTTTTTATTAGTCTTGCAACCATTTCATCATTTAGCCATGTTGATTTCAGTTTGACAATATAATTGAATTATATTTCAATATAAAAGGTCTCAAAAGAGCGGGACATATTTTCCGATTTTCGAATTCTTCTAATAATTCTAGATAAATTTCATGTAGCACGTCGAATAGCATTCATTCCATTTAAAGAATTTGATCTGTTTAACTTAGCGCGAAACGATTTGCATCTTCTTATCTTAGTTATTTAGTAATTATCTAGATATATGAAATTTTCGGTTTGGTGGGGAGTATTTTCCAGGTTGTGGTTATGTGGAAGATAAGAAACTGCAAAACATTTCGTTTGACAATAAACAGTTCGTATTCTACCATAAAGGCGTAAGTCTCAAAAGCATTGTTTTTGCTGGTTATTTTTCGTAAAAGTCGATCGTTATCCACATATATCCATTATTTCAGATTTGATCAGCACCTTGATATCATTTTGATTCGTTGTACCTTCTTTGGTTTTAAAGATACCAAGGTAAGCAAAAAAGCAAAATGTAGGGTTGGTAGCCAAGTTTTTTCTAGATTACATATAAAACAAACACCAATAATTTTCTGACATAAAAGCCTACTTTATATATTTTTTAAATTGAACACCCTGTATATTACTACATTTTTGGACTCTCTAGTGAAATCAAAACACATGTCGTGTATAATATCCTATACATATCTTTAGTACAGTAGTGACAGTTGAAAGTCGGGCATTTTGACAGGCTCTAAACCGCACGAGATCAAAGAAAACGGTTTGCACATATCTATCTTAGGTTTTCATAAGCTATCAAATGACAGTGGCTTTCAATTTAACCGGAGGTTTAAAAGTTCCGGTCAATTTTATTCGCGGATTAAATTCAAAGTTACTGTCATTTGATAGCTCAAGAAAATCTAAGACAGGAATATGCAAACCGTTTTCTATGCTCTCATGCGGTTTAGATTTTAAAGCCTATCAAAATGTCAAAATGCACGACTTTCAACTGTCAATATTTCGTAAACACCTAAAGGAAGATAGGTATAAGATATTATACAAGAAATGTGTTTAGACTTCTCTAGAGATTCCAAAAATTTAGTAATATACAGGCTGTTCCATTTAAAAAATATAGAGTAGGCTGATATGTCAGAAAATCGTTAGTGTTTTATTTTATATGTAACGTAGAAAAAAATTTGGCTACCAACCCTACATTTTGCTTTTTTGTTTAACTTGATATCTTTAAAAACAAAAAAGTTACAGCGAATCAAAATGTTATCAAGATAAATTGAACGCACGGTACAGGTTGCTCCGATTTAGCGTAATTGTGCACTTCATGCATAAACTAGTTCATGAACTATAGCCAGATCAAAAATTTTCTTTCATTTCACCATCTTGACAATATTTTTATCTAGCGCATAAAATGAAAAAGCTGTAACGAAAAAATATGCAAAATCGTACATAATACGTTTATAAAATTGTGCAGGTTGCTAAGGATCTATATAAAACAAAATTATGTACTTATATAAGATCTTTTTTTAGCTTAGAAGAGAACAACTAGATAAATCAAAATTTTCAAAATTATTATTGCAGATCTTCACTAGTTCGTCTAAAACCGTAACTACTTGTGCAAAATAAAATCTCATATAAAAAAACTTTTGTTGTGTATAGATCTTGTTGATATTTAAAGATTAACTTGGAGCTTATATTCTACGCCATTCTTAATTTCACTTCAAAAGACATTTTTAACTATTTCTATCAGGTGTAATGTTTAAATAAATATCCGGCACTATTTATGCAGCTTTTTGGATCAAAAAAATGGTTATTTTCTACTCGAAATAAACAGTATTTTATAAATCATATATTTTGTGATGAAAGTTTAAATAAAATAATAGGGGAGAGTAACAATTTTAGTATATAACGTCCCAAAAAATTTTAGTACGGCTCACTTCACTAATGATTGCCGGGGGGTTGACGTCAAGTTAGATTTATTTATTTCCTCCCCACTACATAGTGATAAAGTTGGTCCTCGCTTCTTAAAGGTGCCGCGCTTAAGTGTCGCAGCTATAGTTTTCTTTAGGCTATGCTAGTACTCTAGTTGGCTTTGGAAAAACAATTGATATCTTTTGAATTGTTTGCAGCGTCCTGTCAAACTTACGTTATGTTTTTATTAGCTTTATTATTTTCACCAAATAAATATTTTGATACAGTTTATATTCAACTGGCTGTTTGAAAGATCTATTAACGTCTTTAATTATTTATTGATAACAATACTCAAGATAATATGTTATGGTAATAACTAATATTTAAAAGATTTTGATTTTTCTGCTTTAAGCGTGACTTAAAATGTAAAAGATTGATATATTTATGAAACCACAATTGCAAGGTCGTAATATAATAAAAATTTTTTTTGTTAATGATTTCACCATATTTCCGACTGCAATTAATATACTGTAATATATCCATTACGATTCTGACAATAGACATCAAGAAGAAAATCTTCCCCGCATTTGCTCTATTTTTTATGTTTAATTAAATTTTGGCGTTCTGGGTGATTTTAAAATTGGTTAAATGATTCGTACAATATTTTTACTGCATATTTATTAAAATACATATCTTGTATATGCATAAACTCCTTTAAAAATTCGAAAAGTTACCTAATTTACTTAAAAAAATATTTTTTTTTCTCTTTTTAACACGAGAGTCCTGGAGATTACGGTGATTATTTATTTTAATGATTGGAATTACTGTGATTTTTTTTTTAATGATTTAGAAGAGTAAATTAATAATTTATTTCCTATTTCTGAAAAAAAAAACTTATCTGCATCGAAAGTTCTCAAAACTATTAGCAAGCAAAATTTTTGAAAATAAAATCAATCAAGATAATTTATATTTAGAGTTAACTGCTGATGAAGTATTAGCTCTAATATTTGTAGAAGCTGATTTGTCTAAGCATCAGTATAAAATTATCAAAACGCAAGCGAAAAAAAAAAAAAAACATTGCAGCATATATCCTTCGTACGACAAAGTTTTGGAGGCCAAATTAAAAATGTTATCTCAATTAGGGCTGGGCGATTATTAAACGTAATAATTGATATCATCGATTAAGCAAATAAACCATATAATCGATTCGTCGAAATAATCGATTAACCAAAATAATCGATATATAATCGATATGTTCTGAAATATTAATCGATTAGTCGATAATTTCGTAAAAGTTAATCGATTAATCGATTATTTTGCCCACCCTAATCCCATAATAATGTAGTAAGTGAAACTGAAGCTGAAACTTCGGTAGAATCATTATTGCTGATGCAAGACTGATGTTATTACAAAAAAGAGGTAATAAATACTTTTTTCTTCAAACGTCAGTAAATCCGTCATTACTCGACTGTGTAGGCGGCCGTGAAATTTCGTTTTTCCTCTGCCAGAGCTTTACTTTTCACTTTTCCGCCGGTGGAGGTAAAAGTGTTGTCATAGCAACATAGATACAATACAAACAGACAACAAAATAAACGTCAACAACTCAATTTAATTTATCACTCAATTTGTGACTGCATTTCTAAGAATCACTAATTTAGGAACAAATTGGTTATTATTTAATCGAACTTACTCAATAACTGCTTATCACTACGAAATTAAAACACAATCTGAGACGCAATCTTAAAAAAATAATTATTGTTGACAGTGTCCACTGATAGCTTTATGTTACATTACTATAGCAACAACCTGTGCCTATTCACCGACACCGATCTAAGCCGCCTTGCGAACCCACTTATCTTTAATAATAATTAGATATTATTACTATTAAAAAGAGATGTTTTTGCATTAATTTGTCGACATATGAAGAAAAAACAGCATATTTTATTTGGAGGAAAAGTTACTTTTCATGGTTTGCTCTCTATTACCAGCCTCATTCCGTTCGGCTGTTAAACATGAGCGCGCCATGAAAAGTATCACTTTTCCTTCATATAAAATAATATACTATTGTTGAATCGGCAGATAAAATTTTTAATTTAGCTTTAATTTGTAAATATAGCTTTGATGATACCTCGGGACAGTTGTATTATAAACAAGTGTTTTTGAATAACATGCTTCTATATTTTTTACTAGTTTGGTAACTATCAGATCGATTTTTAAAAAATAGCGATATCTGAAATACTTGTATGGCAAAATTGCAGGCCATCATCAACGCGTTTCTGCCGTCCAATTAACATTCATTCTTGAGGCTCCTGAATTAGATCATCAAATTAAAAATTTAAAACCCTCTTTTTACAACGAATGAGTCAATAATTTATAAAATCATTTTTTAAAACGGTTTCAGAACATACAAATGATTTTTACATGATTTTTATCGTTAGTGATAATTGATACACCCTATATATAAATATGGATGATCCAAAAATTTAACAATAAAGCATCTTTGTCTAAAACACAATATTTTAAACGTGTAATCCTTAATAACATGCATGTCCTATTTCTGGTAAACCTTATTATGGCCACCTTTCCTAGAAATTCGACCAGTGTGCGCCGGGTCGAAGGTCGCCTGCCAATATCCTGCCAGTTTTCGCGCGGGGAAAGAAGCACACCGTTGACGTGCCACCGCGGAGAGTGAAAGTTCTTATCGTGTATTTAATGTTCGCAGCGCAGGATAGAGATATGTGGAAGAGACTTGAAGAGACCTATCTCCAGCAGTGGGGAAACTACGGTTTATGAAGAAGATGAATGTTCGGTGGTACAACGAAGCAAGTGATTCTTCCTTGTTCAGACGGCTCTTGAGATATTGATCTAAAATTCATCATATACAGGGTGGCAGTTTGAAAACTTATAGTGGCTATGTTTTTTACACTAAAGAAAATATCAAAAAACTAAAAAATCCTATTCCTTAAAAAACACGTAAGAATAAAAATAAGGAAATTTGCCACTCACTTTCCCACCCACGAAGTACTACCCTCATCTACTAGTCTTAAATGGCACCACCCTACTTCTGACACGTCTTTGCAAAGCTTATCAGATGATTTTCAGCGATACCAAAATTAATGAGATTTAAGTATGAAATTTTTGAGAATATGTTTTAAATTTGGTTTGCAAAACTCGGCAGGAAAAATTAGAAAATAAACGTAAATAATAAAATAGGGTCCCAAGTCTAAATCTCTACTAGAGTAGTGCTAAAACTTTCTATGTTTTGCAATAACGCACATACATGCTTTTTGCTATTTTTTAAAACTATTTTATTAAGTGCTCAAAGTGATTTACATATTGGTATATAAACAAAAATAAAGATAATTTTCAAATTCCTGCCTAGCTTTCTGAAATATGTCTTTTCGAATATAAGCATCAATTATCATCTGACGGAATTCTTCCAGAGAAGCCGGCTAGGTTTTATCATTGTATAAGCACTTCCAGCAAGAAGGGTGGGTGTACACACCCTATGTTACTTTACAAACTAGAGGATTGACCGAAGAGGCAACAATTGAGTGGACGCGAAGATCACCTGACCTTAACCCTATGATCTTCTTTTTATGGGATTACATTAAATTGCTAGTTGATAAAACCATTGTATATTGTATAAGGAAAATTCCCCTTTTCCTTATACACTATACAATGGTTTTATCAACTGGTGATTTGACATAACCCCATAAAAAGAAGTTCATAGGAGTAACGACATATGATCTTCGCGTCCACTCATTTGTTGCCTCTTCCGCCGATCCACTGGTTTGAATAAATTTAGTCCAACCACTCTGTCGCCACACAGCAATATATTGGGGGGTGTATATCTTTTGCTGCAAGTGTAGAAGATCTTCGTTCAAATTAAATCGTCTTATAAGTCTCTCTGGCTTCCAAGTTCATGAGCAACCGATGATTCTATAGTCTGGTTAATTCATATAAATATTTAGGAAAAAAAAACTGATTCATATCTGATGCAAACGCTTTTTAGAAGTTTTGGTATTGCGGTAATTCTTCCTATCACGCTTTCACAAAACTGAATTCTTCTATCTAGATCATCGACGACATTTTTGCAAAATTTTCATTTTGTAATGGTAAATTTTTATTATTTTTCTAACAGATTCTTTAGATAGGCCGTTAACTGCTGCTACATGGTCCGTTGACACAGTTTGCATTTTAAATATAAAATCTGCATATATTCACCCAAAACTCTAGTTTGTTGTCTTTTTTTATTACCAACGGAACTAGTTTTTTGAAATTTTAAAACCAAATCTTTTATGTAGACGTGGCGGACGTTTTTGGCAGGATACCTTTCATTAAAAGTAATGTCAGTTCTCAAATACCACCAGTGGCTGCTCATGATAATTTATTGATGTGTGCTGCATTATGAAGAGTAACTTTAAATTTATAGAATAATTTTCACAATTACATATGTATCGAAGACTAGAAAAAAATATTAACATTGATTCTACTGAGAACTTCTTTTTTATTCCAATTTTGGTTATTTATTAACAAAGCAAATACTTAAAATTCTAAATCGAACACATGAAAGAAGTGAACATACTGAACATACTCTGCTGAACTGGTTAGATACATTTTAAATTAATATTCTATACGTCCATTTTCAGGACACGAAATCATTTATTTTTGATTACAAAATAACTGATCACTACCCGATAGCGCTTTCCTTTAATAATGGTTCCGGAAATAAAAATAAGCCAACAGGAGTAAGACATCGTATAAAGACTTATATAAATTATAATACACTTCGCACAGATTTACAGCACGAGCAATGGGATTGTGTTTACCAAGCCAAAAATCTTCATGAAGCAACGTCAAATTTTATTAAATTATTGAAAGATAAAATAAATGCAAATTCACAACATGTTAAACAAACAAACACAAAAAACGGCAAAAATCAATGGATTACAAAAAGTTTGCTAAGTCAAATAAAAACTAAAAACTCTTTATACAAACAGTACTTAAAAAACCCTAATAACAATCAATTGAAGACTGATTATAAAACATATAAAAATGAGTTAACAAAAACCATAAATAAAGTAAAAAGGGATTTTGCTCAGAACGAAATATTAAAAAATAAAAACCGGTCGCAGTCCTTATGGAAAAGTATTAACAAATTGTGCAACAAATCTATGTCAAAAACAGTTATTGTCAGTATAACAAATGAGCAGTCAGTAAATATTACAAATAAAATTGAAATTGCCAACACTTTAAATAATTATTTTTGTGATGTAGGTCAAAACCTAGCCAAGAAAATAAGTATTCCTGGGAATTACTCGGAAAAAAACGAATGGGCAAAAAATTGACTTTTTTACTTAAAACCAACCAATACACAAGAAATAAAAAAGATAATTAACGAACTAAAACTAAAAAAATCGCCAGGTCCAGACGGGATACGCGCAGAACCACTCAAAGAAATACTAAATGAGATTTCAATGGTTCTATGCTACTTGATTAACCTAAGTTTAAAAATTGGGGAATTTCCAAACATTTTGAAAGTTGGGGAAGTTAGGCCTCTATTTAAAGGAGGAACAAAGAGCGAACTTGGTAACTATCGACCGATATCCTTAATATCTAGTATTTCGAAGTTATTTGAAAAAATAATTAAAAGTAGGCTTATTGCATTTTTGGATAAACAAAATATACTCTCAGATAAACAATTCGGATTTCGATCGGGCATGTCAACTGAAGATGCAATAGCTGCTCTGACTGGTAAAATTTATGATGCGTTGGACGATAAAAAACCATCAATTTGCGTATTTGTTGATCTGGCTAAGGCGTTTGACACCGTGTCGCATAGTATTCTTTTAAAAAAAACTAAGAAATGTTGGAGTTAGAGGCAGTGCTTATAATTTATTAGAGAGCTACTTAAAAGATCGGGTTCAATATGTTAAATTGGAAGATATAAGCAGTAATGTAAGACATGTTACATGCGGTGTACCGCAAGGAACAGTCTTGGGTCCGATTTTATTTACCATCTATATAAATGATCTACTTAAAGGCAATTGGAAGGGAGAAGTGATCAGTTTTGCTGATGACACAGCAATTTTGTACTCAGGAAACACATGGACCCAAGTAAAAAGATTGGCGGAACTAGACCTAAATAATATTTTTAACTGGTTTAAAATAAGTAAACTGACACTCAATCAGTCTAAAAATTTGTTCCATTTACCTCCTATTCAAATAAACTGCCCGATTTCCAATTTTTAAGCACTCCAGAAAATATTTATATATCTAAAGCAGATAGTATTAAATATCTTGGAATTATAGTGGATCAACATTTACGTTGGGATAAACAAATCGAATTTATAGTTTCTAAAACAAGATATTTAATAACTCGCTTTGTGTTTTTAAAGTCCCTTCTTACAACCGCACAACTAAAGATAGTCTACTTTGCGTTATTTCAGTCGCAGCTGAGCTACGGTGTGACTGGTTGGGGCGCGGTTAGACATTGCCATATCGAGAATTTGGAGGTTATCCAAAAGTGGATATTAAAAATAATTTTTAACAAAACGAAGCAATTTTCTACTGATTTACTATTCAAGGAAGCCAAAGTTTTTGATATTAGGCAATTATATTTTTTTAAAACTTTAATTCTTTTAAATCAGAAAAAAGTTGCACTTCAGCCAGTTGAACACGGAAAAAATACGAGACTTGGAAAAGATGGTGTGGTTGTTCCATTAACTAAAAAAGAAATAGGACATAAATCGTTGAATTACTTGGCACCAAAATTCTTTAATACTTAACCGAGTAGCTTGAAAGAAATCATATTTGATAAAACATTTAAAAATGAAGTTAAAAACTGGATTTTGAATAAAAACAGAGAGGATATCCATTACTTTTTCTAAGAAGGAATAATTTTAAGTGCTTGTAAATTTAAGTAGGTATTATGAACGGATAAATTTGAAGCGTAGAGCAAATGATTGGAATA
Organism: Pissodes strobi; assembly: GCA_016904865.1. Classification (NCBI taxonomy): domain Eukaryota; kingdom Metazoa; phylum Arthropoda; class Insecta; order Coleoptera; family Curculionidae; genus Pissodes; species Pissodes strobi. The sequence continues at coordinate 81,542 of MU183195.1, forward strand.
ATTGTATGTAAAATGAGTATGTAATTTTCATTAGTGATAGTGACCCTCCCAAATGTGTCGTATACAACCCGAATGTGACTATAGAAACCTCTATCAAAGACTTTATTACTATCATAGACAGCACTTACAAGCGACAGTATGTCGCTTCTGTGTAATTGTTTATTCAAGTATGTTTAGTGTGGTATTGCTGTAATCTTGAAATAAACTTATTATTACTATTATTTTATCATTCACAAATTTTTATATGACTTTTGTCTTAAAACGTAAAATGAATCAGCTCTTGTGTCTCGCAGAAAACATTTAATTATCTTTAAAGTCGAAAAACAACGTACTGCTTTTGCAGTAGATATGGGTGTTATAGCCATAATTAAAACTAATATTATTATATAAACCTTAAAAAAAATTATAAAAAATTA
>MU183195.1:96957-112437 GCA_016904865.1 Pissodes strobi
ACTTTATTGCATGGGAAACAAATCAGAAAATTTTAAATAAAGAAAATTATGGTTAATTTCAGTGGCGTACGTGCACCTGGAGATCTTTGCGATGTTAACTCCCCTCCAGCCTCCAAGCATAACTGAAGATATTTAAATACTAATACATCTGAAGATATGTGCCCAGCCAGATAGTGGGGCTGGAAAGGGAAACTATTATTTTAGATTGCAACTATTTTATTTAATCAAATTGTGTTTTTTTGAATCATTCATTGAATGTACAAAGTGTCCGATTATATCTTGGGACCCACCTGCAGGGATCATTTTAAGTTATATCAAAAAACGGTTAATTCAAAAGTTATGGGGATTGTCCTGAACATCCAGGATTTTCTGTCAAATTAAGCTAACGACGACCGTAAAATAAAAAAAAATTGGCTAAGTTCAAATAAAACATTCTATTATTTTAATCGAAATCTTGAAGTCCTAATTTTCCTGAGACCAACCACATATAATATGGTGATGATTTTTTTACAAGGGAATATTTCCATTTATCAATTTGTCTGTCTGCTGCGTAGAGATTCCGCAGTAATCTTCTCAAGAATGGAAGCATATATCCCAAATTCCATCAAGTTACCGTTAAAAGGAAAACCTTAGCTCGACAGAAGATGCGAATGGTATGGTATGAAATAGCAAGCATGCAAGTACTGGCAGCAAAAATCGCAAATATTTTGCCGAAGCGAGAAACGAATGCAATCGTGAGATTAACGAAACTAAGAACAAACACAATCAAAGGGACAGGAATAAACTTTGGCAATAACCCAGCGGCTTGAAGATTTTCTAGTCGGTAGCAAAGACAGTAAGTAATACTTTACAATAACGTCTCTCCCACCTTTGACAGACGAACGCGGCATCACGGCGATTACAGCTAAGGAAAAAAGCAAATATACTCGCCAAAATGTTTTCATCGTACCCTACCTTAAACGTCCCCCAAGGCAAGGCTATTCCCACCATATTCAGTATTCCTAAAATCCTCAAAGAAATACATACGCAAAATGCAACAGAACCGGACGGAACACCTGCCATCGTGTTAAAGGACTGCGCCAACGAACTAAGACTTATTTTTTCCATACTGTTTTCTCTATCTTATAGAAAAGAGATTTACCCATCTTCTTGGAGGGTCGCGCGGGTGCAACATGTTCCAAAAAAAAAATGTTAAATGCATAAAACCACCCAATTGCTTTGCTTCCAATAATTTCCAAGGTCGTGGAACGTGTAGTTAATCAGCAACTACTCAAGTAACTCGAGACCAACATAATAACCAGCGATAACCAAGACGGTTTTCGCAAAGAAAGATCGACAGGAGATATATTGGCCTATGTCACTCATATATGGAGCAGGGTAGTTGAGAACTACAGAGAATCTTGAGCGATTGTGTTGGATATTTCAGAGGCATTCGACAGCGTTTTGCATGACTCATTGCTCAACAGAGTGCCGTCCTTCGGACTGCCAGTGTCTCTCTGCAGCTGGCTCGCCAGTTTCCTTAAGAACCGGTTTCTGCACTGATAGTTGATGGACACATCTCAAACACATTGACCATTAATTCGGGCGTGCCTCATGGTGCAATACTTTTACCAGCTCTGTTCCTCATCAAAATTAAAGACCTACTGACCGAAACCAATAATCATGTTTACAGTTTTGCAGTACCATTGTCTCTCAAACTAGATGAGACAAGCGGTTGCCAGTGACTGAGACATCATCAAAGACAGATTACAATAATTAATCAAGATCTGGAGAAAATTCGAACTTGGGGCGATAGAAATTTGGTTCAGTTCAATGCAGCAAAAACCCAAGCAGTTTCGACCATTCGTTCATTCTAGTCACTCGGACTACTGGGTGTCTAAGTAAAGAGCAATAGGTTCTGGCATGATCACGTTTCCAGCATCGCAAGATCAGCCTCGCAGACGCTTGGTGTGCTATTTCGCAGCAAAAAACTGTATACACCACAGCAATTGCTCTTGCTTTACAAAGCGCAAATAAGGCACACCCTAAAGCTGCCGGATTCCATTCAGAAGAGAGATGTGCGTGTCAACGGCGAATTGTGGTTGAGCCAGGCTATGGATAGTCTGGAATACCGCCAAGATATGGCCAAGATATCCATATTTTACAGATATTTGGACGGCAGATGTTCCTAAAATTTGGCCCGTCTCATCCCGCCCTCAGCGACGCCTGCCGATCACTACAGACAGCAAGAGCACACGGTTGTCGTACAACTAGAAGCACTAGAACATCGCTATACAGGGATTTTTTTTTGTCTGGTGCACTGCATCCTGCATCACTGTGAAACACACTCCGAGGACATCGTCTTCCCCGTAATTACAACCTACAGCTATTCAAGAACCGTGTCAATAAACATCTTCGCACACACACACACACAATCTTTAGTGTGTGTGCCACTGTCATAAAAAAGTTAAATTTGCGTACACTTATTAAAAAAATACCCCGTAACGCTATAGATATTGAGGTGTAATTACAGGTGAGTATAGGAGTATCATGTCATTTGAATTTCATATAACAATTGACAAGTGAACAAGAAAATCACTATATTGTTCGATAAAAAAGAAGAGAGGAAAAATTTAGGGCGAATGAAAAGATCCTTTACAAGCAAAGAATAAACATTTTATATGATAAAACAATATCAAAATGATACACAGGAAATTTAATTTTCTACATGGCCTCTATTATTACGATAACACTTTTGAATATTTTCTAAAAGTGTATTATTAATTGAAGCTGATATCGATTCGCTGTAATTTGGATTTCAATTATCTGCTTCTTCTTAATTTTTTTGTTCCAGAATAGCAATATTCGTTGTTGGGTTATAATAAATATAAACATTGTAGGGTGGGGCTCCATCTTACTTTCATATATTATGGCATTGTAATTACTTATTGACCTCTCTGTTCAAATTGCCATGAAAAATAATTGGCCCGATAATTTTGTTACGAAACAGACCACCACACACGAACAGAACACCTTCCTTGAGCTTTGCCCTCTTGCTTTCGTGTAGATGGACTTGCCCAAAAACGCTTGTTCCACTGGTTAAACATTCCAGAGAAAGTAGCTTCGTCCATTCGGATCACCCCGAATGCGCTTAAGGATTTCATCCCAAATTCAAGTCGTTGAAAATATTATACATCGGAGAGATCTTGAACAGGCCTAAATCTATAAGTGCAGTATTTATAGTGCTTGAGGACCTCCTCAAAATGATATTTGGAATTGTTTAAAGTTAGCAGCACCCCTGACTTTAGTTTCCGGATTTTCTAAAAAAAATAAATAAAAATATTAACAGTTCCTATAAAAGATTAGATTAAAAATTGTTTTCTACTTCAAAAAAACAATAATTATTGCAAATCGTTTTCTTCGTTCCTTGTGACAGACCTTTTATTTCATTTTAGATCTTCCTTATCCTAAAACTGCTTCACAATATTTTTAACTGTAGACATGTAATGACAGTATTACTTTATTAGAATATAAATGATGATATTGGCGTTTCACTATTTCTGTGTTATTATTGCTGGAATAATAATCGAAGAATATCAAGACTTTTTTGTTGACTATAACCCATGTGCTCGTCAAATTTTAAGAACCTGTCACATTTTACATTTTTTTATGGCAGTGACATACACACTAACGGTAGATCCTATGGCACTCGACGAGCGAAAATGTTGATTGGCACGGTTCTTGAATAGTTGTAGGTTGTAATTTGGGGGAAACAGATGTCCTGGGAGTGAGTTTCATAGCGACGCAGTGCTGCGCCATACAAAGTAGTACTTCTAAAGCGATGTAGGGTGATGACAGGTGATGCTGTGAAAGGGATGAGGAAGCCAAATCCTGGGAAAATCTGAAGTAAAAATATCTGTGAAACAGGAAAAAAAACAGGGAAATCCCGGCCACATGTCTGTTGCAGAATATTCACATCCTGGGTCAACTCCGGGTCGCCAACGAGACGCACAGCTCTCTTCTGAATTGAAGCCAGTAGCTTTATGGTGTGCTTTGGCGCGGACTCCACAGGCGTGAGCAATATTCTAAGTACGATCTTATTTACGCCTTGTAGAGCAAGAGCAGATGTTGCGGTGTATTCAGTCTTTTGTTGGGAAAAAGCGCATAAGCTTCTGCGAGGTTGATTTTGCGATGTTAGCAACGTTGTCATGCCAGGACATATTGTTGTTGTCCGAGACCCCCAGTAGTCCGATTGACGAGGATGAAAAAATGGTGGATCCAGCAAATTTTCTGCCGCCCCAAGTTCCAGCTTTCTCCATATCTTGATAATTTTATTGTTGTAAGCTGATTCTGTCTGCGGTGATAAGTCTCAGTCACTGGTAAAGGTTTTTTTTATATAAATTGGGAGGCAAGGATACTGTCATCTACAAAACTCTAAACAGGGTTATTGGTTTTGGTAACCAGGTTGTTAATATAGATGGGAAATAGAGTTGGTGAAAGTATTGCGTCCTGAAGCACGTTCGCGTTAATGGTGAATGTGTCTGAGATGTGTCCATCAACATTTAAACTCTTTAAATTTTCATTTGAGAATTGCTAGATAGCCCAAATTTTCGAGATTATCCTGAATTTGAATATCTTTTCCCGGCGTGCCATACTCCATATACGAGTGGCATTGGCAATATATCTCCTGTCGATCTCTCTTTGCGAAAGCCGTATTGGTTATCGCTAATTATTCTATTGGTCTCGAGGTACTTGAGTAGTTGCTGATTGACTGCACGTTCCATGACTTTGGAAATTACTGGAAGCAAGGCGATTAAGTGATAGCTTAAGGGCGTGCTTTCTGGCACTTGAGCGACTCTCCAAGATGATGAGTGCATCCCTTTTCGCTAAGACAGAGAAAAAATTCTGAAAAAATGGGTATTAGTTCGTTGGTGCAGTTCTTTAACACGATGGTAGGTCCTGATGCCTTTTGCGTCTCTAGTTCTTTGAGGATTCATGAATATCACGGTGATGAAACTTAACTTCTGCCATGGTAGTGTTGATGTTGGATATGGTGGGGAGAGTCTTGTCTTGAGGGACGTTTACGGTAGAATGCGATGAAAACGTTTTGGCGAGCAGGTTTGCTTTTTTCTTGGCCTTAGCCGCCGTGGTGCCGCGTTCGTCTGTCAAAGGTGGGAGAAACGTTTTTGTAAAGTTATTACTTACTTCTTTTTCTACCGTTCAGAAATTTCTGGAGCCACTGGGGCATTGCAAAAGTTTATTCCTGGTACTTTGTTTGTGTTTGTTTTTAGTTTCGTTAATCACACGTTTGTATTCGTTTCCCGCTTGGCAAAATAATTGCGTTCTTCAGCGGTGAGAGCTTTTCTGTCCCGAATTTTAACAAATTTATATTATAATTTTTGAAGTTTTTTGGCACAAAATAACATTAATTTTCAGGTTTTTGACTGTCTGATTTTAATAATTTGCTATGCGAGATGGAATTCAATTATTGAAAGTTATATTACAAATTGTTGCCTATTACTGCACTTCAGTTGTAGGCTTTCTGAAAAAATAAGGCCACGTCGGCTCTGGTGGATTCTGGCTTCAGCACAAGTGCTAGTTTAGTGACCCCAACGAAGCTGAAGAACCTAAAAGGACTGGAAAATGCTCGAAGTTTCGAGGAAGACATCTGAGCGATCAGTCAGGAATAAAAAAATTAAAACTGAAAATGATTAGTTAATGCAATAACTTTTTACGTTTTTTTTCTAAATCTCTAAAAATAGAACGAATATTAGATTCATACCTTTGTTACTTAAAGCAACATGTTTTAATTAAAATATCAGCATTGTAGGTGTAGTCTCAAATTATTTTTGTCATTTAAGTCGATTCCGATACGTTATAATAAATTTTAATAGATTTGGTTAGTCGTCTAATCAACTTTCAGTTCATTTCACTTAGTATCAAAATATTTTAGTTATTTGGACCCGGTTACGATTCGTTAAAATCAATTTTAATGGATTAGGTTATTTTTGGTTAGTCGTCGAATCAACTTTCGGTTAGTTTCACTTAGTCTCAACTTATTTTAGTTATTTGAGTCGCTCCGGATACGTTAATATCAATTCTAACAGATTTGGTTAGTCGTCTTATCAACTTTCGAGTAGTTCCACTTAATCTCAACTTATTATACTTATTTGAGCCGGTTCCGATACGTTATAATCAATTTTCATAGATTTGATTAGTTCTGGTTAGTCGTCCAATCAACTTTCGGTTATTTTCTCATAGTCTTAACTTATTTTAATCATTTGAACCGGTCCGATACCGATGGACTTGATTAGTTTTAGTTAATCGTCAATCAACTTCCGGTTATTTTCACTTAGTCTCAAATTATTTTACTTATTTGAGCTGGTTCCGACGCGTTATAAATAATTTTAATAGATTTGGTTAATTTTGGTTAGTCGTCCAATCAACCTTCGGTTAGTTTTACTCAATCTCAACTTACTGTACTCATTTGAATCGTTTCCGATACGTTATAAACAATTTTAATAGATTGAGTTAGTTTAGATTAGTCATCAATTCAAATTTCGATTAGTTTCACTCAATATTATCTTATTTTAGTCGTTTGAAACGGTTACGATACGTTATAATCAATTTTTATAGATTTGGTTATTCTTGGTTATTCGTCGAATGAACTTTCGGTTAGTTTCACTAAGTCTCAACTTATTTGAGCTGATTTCGAGACGTTATAATCAATTTTAATAGATTTGGTTACTCTGCTAATCAACTTTCGGTTGGATTCACTTAATTATCAACTTATTTTAGTCATTTGAACCGGTTACGATAGCTTATAATCAATTTTAATAGATTTGGTTAGTCTTGGTTAATCTTCGAATCAACTTTCGTGTAGTTTCACTTAGTCTCAACTGATTTTAGTCATTTTAGTCAGTTGCGATACGTTATAATCAATTTTAATAGATTTGGTTAGTTCTGGTTAGTCGTTTATTCAACTTTCGGTTCGTTTCTCTTAGTCCGAAATTATTTTACTTATTTGAGCTGGCTCTGATACGTTATAATCAATTTCAATAGATTTGGTTAGTTTTGGTTAGTCGTCTAATCAACTTTCGGTTAGTTTCACTTAGTCTCAACTTAATTTAGTCATATGAACTGGTTCCGATACGTTCTAACACAGATCTATATAGCTACGCAACAGATGCCTACTCCGGTATTAAAAGTGTCGCTCGCCAATAATGCAATAAACGTAAATATTTTCCTATTTAGACGCGTCTTGCCTCTTCGTGTTGCCAAGTCGCGAACTGTACCTTTCATATCACATTATGGTATTACTCATTTTCTTGGCAATCGTATGTTATATTATGTCAAATTAAAGTTCATTATCAGATTCAGTGAATGGTGTGCTTGAACATGGGCTAAAACTCACCTTAAATATCGGCGTAAAAAGTCGTTACAAATTTTGTTAACTTATACTGTAATATATCTTATTTGTATTAAGTAATACCTTATATTATCACGCAGGTTTTTGTTTCAAAGATCAAAGGAATTTTTGAAATGTTTATCGACATGTCAAAATACCATTTAATTTTGTTTTAAACTCTACTATCAATATTATAAATTTGTTCATTTAAATTGCCGTTTCATTAATAAACTATCATACTTAATAAAAAATGTAAAAATCGTATTTTTCTAAAAATAGTATATTATTTTATATGGAGGAAAAGTAATACTTTTCATGGCGCGCTCGTGTTTAACAGCCGAACGGAGTGAGGCTGGTAATAGAGAGCAAGCCATGAAAAGTAACTTTTCCTCCAAATAAAATATGCTGCTTTTTCTTCAAATGTCGACAAATTAATGCAAAAACGTCTCTTTTTAATAGTAATAATAATTATTATTAAAGATAAGTAGGTTCGCAAGACGGCTTAGACCGGTGCGATGTCGGTGAATAGGCTCAGGTTGTTGCTATAGTAATGTAACATAAAGCTGTCAGTGGACACTGTCAACAATAATTATATTTTTAAAATTGCGTTTTCGATTGCACTTTAATTCCGTATTGATAAGCAGTTATTGAGTAAGTTCGATTAAATAATAATCAATTTGTTCCTAAATTAGTGATTTTTAGAAATGCAGTCACAAATTGAGTGATAAATACAAATTTTAGTTTAATAACTATCCTTGAGTTGTTGACGCTTATTTTGATGTTTGTTTGTATTGTATCTATGTTGCTATGACAACACTTTTACCTCCGCCGGCGGAAAAGTGAAAAGTAAAGCTCCGGCGGAGGAAAAACGAAACTTCACTGCCGCCTACACAGTCGAGTAATGACGGATTTACTGACGTTTGAAGAAAAAATATGTTTGTGCATTTGATAAATAAATATTAATAATAAAACTCGATGATTTGAGCGGGTCAAAAAGTCAGCAGAAATATTGTTCGAGGTGATAACTTGGTTCACCCGCTCGCGAAAGCCGGTGAACATTTTTGGCCCCGCGTAAAAAGCATTGAAAGAGGTATCTGTTGCGTAGCTATATAGATCTGTGGTTCTAATTAATTTCAATAGATTTGGTTAGTTGTGGTTAGTCGTCCAATCAACTTTCGGTTATTTTCACTTAGTCTCAATTTATTTTACTCATTTTAGTGGGTTCCGATACGTTATAATCAGTTATGCATAAACCGTGTCGTGACGTTCACTAAAATTTTCCGTGTTGTGATGCCACCTTGGAAACTCACTGTTACTTTGATTAGTTTTGGTTAGTAATTTAATCAACTTTCCGATATGTTATAACCAATTTTAATGTTTTTGGTTAATTTTGGTTAGTCTCCAAAATTCGGTTAATTTGAGTTATTTTTAACATACTATAATATTTTTAATCTGTTTCGATACACCTTAGCCATATTTGGGGCTTTTGATCAGTTTAGGTTAGATTGGGTGTTGGGGATAGATGGTCGTCATGGGTAGTCGTTCAATCAATATTCAGTTAGGTTCAGTTTTAATTTTAGTCATTTCAATCGGCGCCGATACGTTATAGTTGAATTTAATGTTTTTGGGTAGTTTTGGTTAGTCGCCAAAATTCGGTTCGTTTTAGTTAGTTTTAACTTACTTTATTTTTAATCTGTTTCGATACGTTTTAGCCTTTTTCGGAGCTTTTGATTACTTTCGGTTAATCGTTGAATCAACTTTCGGTTAGTTTCAGTTAGTTCCAATTTATTTTAGTAATTTGAACCGGATCCGATAGGTTGTAGCCAATTTTAATTTTTATAGTTAGTTTTGGTTATTCGACAAATTTCGGTTACTTTGAGTTAGTGTTAACTTGCTTTTATGTTTTTAAATTTGTTCCGTTTCATTTTAACCCTTTTTGTGCTTTTGGTTACTTTTAGTTAGTTTGGGTTAGCCGATCAATCAACTTCTGGTTAGCTTCAGTTAGCTTATTATTTATTTATTGTCATTTGAACCGTATATTACGTGATGTGCCAAATGTAGCATGCACTTTTTCATGATTTGATACCCTGTAATGGGAAAACAAAAACATTTTCAATGTTAAAAATAAATGGGAAAATACAATTTAATAATAAAATTAAGCCTAAAATATTATATTTCACTCATAACAAGGCCTTATTAAACACGTCCTTTTATTAACTTCGCTAGGAAGCCCGCTTAAAATAACCAGTCTCGTGCAATGAGTGAATATTTTGTCTCTATTCATTTTAAAGTAAATTACAAGTGGTCCTAGGAATAAATTAATGTTTGGATATCTCTTACGGAAAGACTATTTTCTGAGCTCGTGAGATTGACCCTCTCTCCGAAAATTTCGCACTGTTAGAAAAAAAATATTGTTCTGGCTTGTCAGCACAAATATTATGGCAACATTGATGTGCTTACGTGTTTTCAACAAAAGGGGCATGAAATTAGCCCTGGCTGTTCTAGATCTGACGACGATCAGTTCAACTGAAATATTCAACTCGTACAGCTAACTTTATAACTTTGATAAGCTGATGAAACATGTGTATTTATAACTTCAAAATCATTAACACTATAATAATATTAATTGACAATGTTTTACGTAACAAACCTATGCCAATTTAAGTTCCCGAACTTATGGCGTCCCTGATGAACCAACTTATAAACTTAGATGAGAAATTTTGGACAAGCGCTTAATTTCGTAGCCTCAACCTGTTTTGCCAAACTACATTAATTTCGGCGGAATACGCCGCGTGGGTAAATTATAACTAATATACGCAGTGCATCTAACTTAGAATGAAATTAGAATAAAATGGCTTAAAATGAGCCTACATATCTCTGAATTAGATAATCCTGTTTGCTTATTATTCAGTGCTTTGAATTTCCAGTTGCCTAATAAGTTTTCCTGTTAAATAGTATTCGCTATTCAGCGAACATATATTTTAAATCTCTCGAGATAATGGAAGACAGCAGAAGTAGCAAGGCTCTGGCGAGAAATCTTGAAGCAACTCAGTATTCTGAGAACGTTGTGCTAATCTTACATAAAGTTAATTTGCTGTTGCCGACGGAGAATATGTTCATGTCTGCAGTTCTGGATATATGGATGATAAACAGAATTTGTCTAGGGCTAAAACCCTAATAACAGATTTAATCAGCATTTCATGTTTTTGTCATACTTTCTACACCACATCAAAAAAAAAGTATGGTCAAATCCCTCGGGAAAGCAAGGCTTTGGCAGAAATATATGGTCTCATCGCTTGAATTTAGTTCAAACGAAGACAACAACCATAATTTTGACAACAATCTACAAAATAACGCTAGATTCAAGATTCAGATATACCATTCCAATAAAACGGTAACATTTTAAGCTAACTTGAAAGGAGTGTCAGTATTTATAAATCTTCATAACAAGCAGAGAATAGTAAATAAATAGCAATCAATCCAGCATAAGATTCTCCTAGGAGATGCAGAACCCACCTAGGATGGAAAGCATCGACTGCAACCTAAATGGAAATTTGATTAATACCCTGGTAATTAAGTGTATCATTAGAAAAGCCAGCCTGATAGGCACAATAATAATCTGTCTCTAAGGGCTGGTTATACAATCTAAGTTCAGTTTGATCGGTGATTCCACGCATAAGCCACGTTGTGCAATATTGGTTCACCGGTATAATGCGATGCTGGGCCAGTTCAACTTGAACGATAATGACATGGGTATTAGTAGATACGCTATGAGGTCTCTGGCCATTTTTAAATTTAAACCTGCATAAGAAAATTTAAGGTCCGATGTAGCTTTTTGTGCCAGGCACGAGCTAACCTAGCTGGGAAAATAAAGGTTTTGGCAAACATCACCCACTTGATCTATGTTATATTTAAGAGGTAACTCCTCGCACGCATGCTCCTCTGCGACCCACAATATTCCCGCCATCTCGCGACCTTGTGACCCAGTAGGAACCCCGCCTGCCCCGCGCTGTCATAAGAGAGCTTTTTAGACAGGTTTGTGTAACTTTTAGACAGACATTATTAAAATACAGACATAAATCTTAATCATCTCCTAACGATGCTAACATGGTTAGCGAAACGCGCGTCGAGTGCAAAAATTCTGTTTCGGTATTGTGGATAAAAAAAGTAGTAGAGATCAGGCGGTATATATGAACCTGTAAGTGAGAATACCATACGTAGTTTCATCAGCTTATGTGCCATCCACAGTAATTTTTTTATATATTTTAGGATATCAATATTTTATATACGTCCTGATTGAGATTAAAGAGGGTATGAATTGACAGCCGAATTTTCGACGGCAGAGGAGCGACTGGCAGTGAGTTTAACACCTATTCCTAAACACTAGGCTAATTAATTTTGGGATATCCACACCCAAACCAAAATAAACAATGCAAGACTTTTGAAGACAAATCAAACCAGTTTAAAGGAACCACATGTTCTGGCAACTTCGTGTGTAATCTGTCGACCAAGACGCGTCAAGTATAAGGCCCAGTCATTATATTTTCATTATCTCATTCAATCGTACACCTTCTGAAGAGCTTTTCAGAAGCTTAGTATATGAAATTTCAACAAAGATTTTTTTGTTAATAGAGCAACGTATATTTCCGCAAAAATGTAAAAGTAATAGAGCAATTTTTCACGTTATGCTAAAAATCTTCTAAGGCAAAAACTGAGAATTTTCAATGAACTTAAGCTAAAATAATAATAAAAAAAATAAAGCTATGTTTGTATATAATATGAATTCCACGAGTCTTTCGATCTAACAAAGCAGCGTTAATAATTTATTATTGTGCAATCAGATAAGACATCTAAAAGTGAGCTAACAATATTTCCTTAAATAAATGAAACAAAACCCTCTTAATCAGCTTCTTAAGGCCGTATTTATAAATTAATTAGATCGTTCCTCAATCAAGCGAGGCTTAATCTTAATTCCCAAATAAGCTTTTATCATTCCGTTTAACATATTATCCAAACATAATTTCCATAAGATCAAACAGGTGCCTTTCAGTCTCCCTCTATGTTTGATGCATATTTAAGATTGGCGAAGTAATTTCGATAAAAACGAGAGAAGACCACAGACCCTTTTGCTGAATCTGATAACAATATGTTGGTTGTGTTTCGGCGGCTGCAAAATGCCAATACCTTTCAGAATCGTCAAGTCTGAGGATTTTTCCTCAGATTTGGAAAAACTTTAAGCGCATGTAAAAAAATGGAAAACTACGTAAAATATTGGAAGGCTGGGTAATTTGGGAATAACCTTACATTTTGCTAAATTTTAGAATGTGAAACTCTACCATGTGGCAATAGTAGTACCCATGTCGAACTGAATCGCTCGTTCACAAAAAATTGCTTAACCAGCTACTAGCTATGTACAATATAGAGTCGATAAAAATTGTACTAATCAACTGTAGAAAGATACACTGCGTTGAGGGCTCTACTTTTAATCCTTGAATGAAATTTATACGATTTGCCAGTTAATGCAATGGCTGACAATGCCTATCCTTTACTTATTATGCGCTGTAATAAAAGACACGTCAAAAATTGCCATTGCTAAAAGTAGTTTTTCTTCATACTGACAGTTTGTGACAAGAGGGGCTGCATTGTATTGGCTGGCAGGAACGTCAAACTGGTAAGAGGAGTTTGATTACGGGGAGTGACGCCCCCGCCATTCAGACTTGCCATGGGGTATGGCGCATCAAATCCCATCGTCCTCCCCCAGGCTGGAGAACACCAAAGTGCAAAGTCTGGAGCTGATCAATGACAGTTTGTGACAAGAGGGGCTGCATTGTATTGGCTGGCAGGAACGTCAAACTGGTGAGAGGAGTTTGATCACGGGGAGTGATGCCACCGCCATTCCGAGTTGCCATGGGATATGGCCCATCACATCCCATCGTCCTCCCCCAGGCTGGAGAACACCAAAGTACAAAATCTGGAGCCGATCAATGACAGATTGTGACAAGGGGGACTGCATTGTATTGGCTGGCAGGAACGTCAAACTGGTGAGAGCAGTTTGATTACGGAGAGTGACGCCCCCACCATTCCGAGTTGCCACGGGATGTGGCCCATCAAATCCCGTCGTCCTCCTACAGGCTGGAGAACACCAAAGTACAAAGTCTGGAGCTGATCACTGGGGAGTGATCCAACAAACCCCATTTTTACCCCTGTCAGACTAGGGACCGCCAAAGGAATGAGTCTGAGGCCGATGTTTCGAGTGGAAGCGGCCCTAGGTGGTAGATGCATAAGCCTACTCGCATCGTCCGGTGAAAGACCACCCCACCAGAATTGGGAAGCGCTAAGTGATTTTCCCAAATCACGTTCCGCTTCCGCGCTGGTGGTCCCGGGTTCCATAGTAGGAATATATGGACATGATGGTGCTTCCAGGATCAAAATATTCCGGAAGTAAACTCCCCGGCCATTCGGATCTCCGGGCGCTGGGTGGCCCTGGTAGCCCTTCATTCCGCATTTCAGAGACAGCAAAGATACCGAACCAATTTAGAATAGATTTCTGCAACATAAGAGGCCTAAATACAAACATAAATTCGGTACACCACCATCTACAAGCAAATAGACCACACATATTAGCCCTTACAGAAACACAAGTATGATCTACAACAACAACAGTGAACTACCTCTATCCAGGTTACGACTTACATACCCGATTTAGATATAAGTTCGGAATATGCCTTTTTGTCCGAAGCGAACTTTTATGTCACCGCGAGGAAACACTCGAACCGAACAACCTTGACGTCATGTGGCTCAAGTTCACCGCCAAGGGATTAACCAAGTTTATATGTTGTCTCTATCGCCCTCCGAGCGATAGAGCCTACCAAAGCTTTTTCTCAACACTAGCTACCACTTTTGACTCAATACAGGTCGATCACCCCAGTTCAGAAATAATCGTTCTGGGAGACTTCAATGCCCACAACACCAACTGGCTCAAACATCACAACAAGACCGACAACGAAGGTAGAGAGGCTGAAGCATTTGCCATCAGCTGCGGGCTTACTCAAGTTGTAGACGAACCAACTCGAATCTCAGAGAGGGGCGAATTCGCCGCCCTCCTGGATCTTTTTCTGACCACCAATCCTGACCAGTACAAGGCTACAGTTGGTCCGCCATTAGGTACCTCCGACCACAAACTTATTACAACCGTTTGTGAATTGCCACTCATACAGAATGATCCACCATTGCGTCGCAAAATCTGGCATTACAATTCTGCAAACTGGGACGATCTAGGGCAGTTCTACCTAGATTTTCCTTGGCTCGACGTCTGCTTTGCCACTGAGGACCCGTCAGACTGCTGCGAAGAGATCATGCAAGTAATCTCCTCAGGAATGGAAGCATACATCCCAAATTCCATCAAGTTACCATCAAATGGAAAGCCCTGGTTCGACAAAAGATGCGAAAGAGCTGTAGGAAGGAAACAGCAAGCCTATAAGTACTGGCAGCAAAATCAGACCACTGAAAATCGCAATTATTTTAACGAAGCGAGAAACGAGTGCAAGCGTGTGATCGACGAAACTAAGGACAAACACAATCAAAGGATCAGGAATAAACTTTTGCAATGCCCCAGTGGTTCCAGGAATTTCTGGTCGGTAGCAAAGGCAGTAAGTAACAACTTTACAAAAACGTCTCTCCCACCTTTGACGGACGAACGTGGCATCACGGCGACTACAGCCAAGGAAAAAGCAAACATGCTTGCCAAAATGTTTTCATCGCACTCTACCTTAGACGTGCCCTAAGGCAAGACTCTCCCCACTATACCGAACATCAACACCACCATGGCAGAAGTCAAGTTTTCCCATCGTGATATTCGCAAAATCCTTACAGAAAAGACATTTACCCATCCTCTTGGAAAGTCGCTCGAGTGCAACCTGTTCCAAAAAAAGGCAAGAAAACCACGCCCTCAAACTATCGCCCAATTGCCTTGCTTCCAATAATCTCCAAAGTCATGGAACGTGTAGTCAACCAGCAACTACTCAAGTACCTCGAGAGCAACAGCATAATCAGCGATAATCAATACAGCTTTCACAAAGAGAGATCGACAGGAG
>MU183195.1:132437-145227 GCA_016904865.1 Pissodes strobi
CTCTGTGTAGTAAGATGTTGGTCAAACTTACCCTTGATTATTGCAATGTATCTACCGCGAGTGCGCGAATCCTTGGAATTTGTAGCATGAATCATGTGATTTGCAGTGGTTGGCTAGTGTGTAACTGAAGAAGCCTTATTTCCCCCACTTTCATCTAGAACAAATTTATCAGGTGCACTCTTGAGGAGTCAACTACATAGATGGTAGTATTAGTGCCGTGGCAGTAAATTTTTTATTTTAAGTAGTTTGTGACACCTTCTGAACGACGTAATTTCGAGTCTAAGGCCATATCTTTGGGTTACCGTTTGCGTGTTTATTGGTTTGGTTCTTAAATTCGGTTTCACTACTGCGATTTTTCACCGTTTTTAGTCAGAGGGTCTGTTTCGTCCAGCTAGTTAATTTCGGCGTCAGCAGATTTAGTAAAATGAACTTTCACAGGGTTTTTCCGGCTACGTCTAGAACAGTTTTTTTTGTGCGCTGTCTGAGCCCCTGACAACTGGTTTTTCCTACGACGTAAACAGTTTTTCCACGAATGAGGATTTTAATTAATTATTAACGCTGTTATAATTAACATTTAGAACATTTTATTTTAATTCAAAACCAGATTCAAGCTTTCTCTCGTAGTGCCATAGCTGACTAATTTACAAATAATCTCTTCTTCTTCTTTAGGTGCCGTTTCGTTCCGAAGTTTGGCTATCATCAAAGCTATACCTACGTATTTTTGATACTGCAAATCTAAACAGTTGGCAGTTGTTGCAATTGTACCATTCTCTTAGGTTATTCGACCATGAATCTTCCTATGTATCTTTTGCCCATTATTTTTCTCTGGATAATTAGTTGCAGTAACTGGCATTTATCTCCCCTCATAACATGTCCCAAGTATTGCAGTTTGCGCTCCTTAATAGTAAGTATCAATTCTTTCTCTTTCTGCATTTTTCGCAAAACCTCCACATTTGTCACTCTCTCTGTCCATGATATTCTTAGTATTCTACGTGACATCCACATTTCAAATGCTTCTATCCTCTTAGTATTGATCTTTTTCAATGTCCACGCTTCCATTCCGTAGAAAAGAACCGACAGCACGTAACATCTCACAAGGCTAATTTTAAGCTTAGGACTTAGATCTCGTCCGCAGAACACCTTCATTTTAGTAAATGTGGCTCTAGCTTTTTCCACTCTGATCCTGATTTCTTTAGAGCTATCGCTATTTTCGTTGATAACAGTTCCCAGGTAATTATATTTTCTCACACGTTCAATTTTTTGACCATGTATGGTTATGTCAGGAAAGTTTTGAGGTGATTTTGATACCACCATTGTTTTTGTTTTGCTGATGTTAAGTGATAATCCGTATTCTTCACTGCATTAAACTTTTCTGTTAATTAGTATCTAAAGATCTTGTAGAGTTTCTGCAATTACAACCGTGTCATCGGCATATCTTAAGTTGTATATTGGGATGCCATTTATTTTAATGCTTATATCTTGCTCTGAAAGTGCTCTGTTTATGATGCCTTCTGAGTACAGGTTGAATACTATCGGTGAGAGTATATATCCCTCTCTTACGCCTTTCCTAATCTCGATTTCCTCCGTTGTCTCTTGCTCTATTCGAATATTCGCTTTTTGGGTATAGTAAATCTTGGAAATTATCCTGATGGCCCTTTTATCCAAGTTTTTTTCTACCGACATGCAGTCTCATTAGATGATCGTGACGTACTTTATCGAACGCTTTGTTATAGTCAATGAAGCACATATATTTTGGTTCATATTCTAGACATCTTTGGCACATGGCGTTAAGTGCTTCTCTTGTTCCAAGTCCGTTCCGAAATCCGAATTGAGTATCACTAGTATCCACATCTAGTTTTCTGTGAATTCTTGTGTGAATCACTTTGAGGAATACTTTTAATGTGTGTCCTATTAGACTTATTGTGCGATGGTCAGTGCACTGTTTTGCGTTTGCCTTTTTTGGTATGGCGACAGAAGTTGACAGGAGCCATTTCTTTGGTATTTCTTCTGTTTTGTAGATGCAATTAAAAAGATCGACTAGAGTATTCACTGAATCATCCTCCACAAGCTTGAGAAGTTCCGATGTAAGTCCGTCTGGATCCGGTGATTTACCATTCTTCATTGTTTTTATAGCGTATAGTATTTCTTCTTTAGTTATTTCTGGTCCTTCGTCGTCTTGTATGCTATCTATATTATATTCTTGTCTTTCATCGTCGAACAATTCTTCTACATAATTCTTCCAAGTCATAAGCTTTTCTTGTAGGTTGGTTATTATTTCTCCACTTGCGTTGCATAATAGATTGGGATATATACCTGACAATTCCTCTATCTTTTTATGTAGGTTAAAAGTGACAAGTTTTAGTTGCAGTTCTTCAATTTCTTCGCATTCTGTTACATGAAAAGTTTCTTTAGCTGGCCTTATTTCGTTTCTGATTTGTTTGTGTACTTCATTATACTTTTGTCTGCATTCTGTCTAACAATGTCTTCGCTCTTCCATCAGTCCCAAGATTTTTTCTGTTATCCACTATTGTCCCTTTTTCTGTTTCTCTCTGGTAAGCAAACTCTGGGCAGGTTTTATTACAGCCTCTTTTAATCTTGCCACTTGTCTTCTACATGCGTGTTCTGTGTCTTTGTAAAAAGCAATCGTAAGTTATCATTGAAAGGTCGCACTAATTTTATTTCACATTTTATAGTATCGTATTTAGAATATAGCTAGTTAGTATTGCATCCTGGTTGAGTCGGCAATTTAAACCGTACAAGATCATGTCTGGGTAGCTTAGTAACATTTTATTTATCCTTTATTCCGTTTATTATTTTACTTGTATTACTCATGGTAATCAAATATTGACCATTTAATTTAGGACATAACTGGTAAATTATTTTGTATATCGTAATAAGCAAACGTTTTAGTTTTCTTTTCTTTAATTAGCTGGCTACTCTTTTTTCATTTCCAATGGCAGTTAGCTGAAATTTGCTTAAATTTATTTGATTAATTGTTTTCATAAGTTTTATTTGATTAGTTTCTTTCTTTCAACCATACATCAACAGATTCGCCCAGTTTTCTATAATTGTTTTAAACATAGCAAATTACTGAATAGTGTTTACATGTAATTTAAGTATTCACCATCTTTTCTTTAGATTTATTCGCTACTACTAGGTATTATTTTTAGGCAACGTATAGTACGTATGGGTACCATCAGATAATTAATTATTATTAATATTTTGATCAACTTGAAGTCAGATACCTATCTTTACAACTTTTTGTTGTAACGAGGCAACCCACCGTAATATACAGATTTTCTATTCACCTATCTATCTGTTTCTGTTTCATTATATGTTATTTATTACCTTTAATGTTTTTGTTCTAAAAGGGAACTAAGTAGTAAGTAAAATTGATTTGAATTATTTGGGCTCAATAACTAAATTGTTGTGATACATTTATATTTTGAATTGACTTAACTTATTTGTTTTTTATTTTTTTACTGGCAAATTTCTGGCGTCCACCGCTGATTTTATTATTTATATTTACTATTTTGGAAAGCCTAGGTCAAGACGAGTTCCATGTTACAACTTGGGGGTTTTCTGACTTGTGTCATATACAAGTTGATGGCGCCTCACTCCTACTTTATGGCATGGCATTTGAACTAGAGCCTAATAATGTGTGCGTTTCGAAGATAGTTTAGTTCTCGCCTACGTATCATAAACTTTAAACTCAAATTAATTTTATTCACTCTCACTTTCTTCTAATCTGAAGTGAAGATAATAATTAAATTAAATTAGATGACAATAAGAGCATGGCACACTATTTTCTTTCATTTCTCAGCAACACAGAATATTATTTTTGTTTGGTAAGCATTGATTACAGGTTTAAAATTTTCGGTAGCAGAACTGCTATTAATTTCCCGATGTAATAACTGTGATGCAAATGTTGTCAGAATAGTTCAAAGTTAAAAAAATAATAACGAATATGCCATTATCTGCGTCAGTTAAAAGCATTGGCTTTAAAATATATCTAGATTGTGTCGGCCCATGGACAGAATTGAACATAATTTCAGACTTGGCCGAGAATGTAACAAGAGTCTCGGGAGCAGACAGAAGGAACTGCATTTCACTTTTCGCATGGCCCTCCATTCGCTACCGGGGCTCAAGAAAAAGAAACTAACCAGGTGCTAACCAAAACTAACACAAGACATACCCAAAATCAGGAAAAAAACTTTTTGCTAACCAAAACTAACCCAAGACATAGCTCCGTCTCTCTGTTCCCTAGACTCTTTTGAGAATATATCGGCACTTAAGGTATGCCTCTCCAATGTAAATTACATTGAGTGGTACTTAAAATCATACCAAATGTACAAATCAGTCTTGTAATTTACTGTATTCCGCGGTACTTTTTCAGAATTTTCCACTAACGAAGTACACTATCCAAAAACTCCCAAATTTACTCTGCCAAGCCCACATCATAGCAGCCCTATATCCGTAAATGAAGTCGCAGAACAATGGGCGCCACACCGCTTTTTACGGCCTATAAAAAAGGTACCTAACAGAGCAATGTGATTGATTGTAAATCACTCATTAACTTTTTATAAAAGTCATTGTTGCGGCCATTACACGCCGAATTTGGGCTTTGAATGTTTTGATTAAGATCGACAGATGAATATTAATATTAGGTTTGAAAATTCGGTCCAGTCGATTAAGCGTAGGTTTAAAAAGTGGGATGGATACTTATTATGTGTCCTCACATTGTATTTTCCGAGTGTTAGCAACGTTATTTAAGAAAAAAAATCAAAGTTTTGTATTCAAAAGATTTTATAGGTATTACCACACTCGATTCGAAAAAAGCAATTGATAAGGCTTGACCAACAACTGCTGTGACTAAAACAGTTTGATAGATATAATTTGCCGCTTATACCAGAGAAATTTGCTGGCTTTACAATTTTAGATAAATCTCTTCATTCATTGATCTTAATTAGAAAACATTTCTCTTTTTCTATTTTTGCAGACGTAATAAGACGTAAATAATGGATGTACAGGTTAAATGTACATATGGTAGAGGGAGACTGTTGAGCGTATTGTTATTCTCAAAAACTATTTGTTCGATTAACAATTTTGAAAATTATTATTATTTTCAAAGTTGCTTTGTTGAAGTATACTGTAGGATTTTCTTTTATGTTACAGAGCTTAAATATACAAAATGATGTGTTAATTATGGGCATATACCTAACTTCAAAACCTATCAGTCCTATTAGTTTTCTTCACACTTGGTTCTATTGTTTTAAAATTGCAATACTTAGATTCGCGTATGCATGCTGTTATTAAAAGTGGCAAAGAAAATACGTGGGTAGTTTCTGCAGCTAAACATATTTAAAGATAATAATTATATAAGCCCGTAGAGACTCACAGGTTTGTCGCCCCTCCACCTATTTCCGAAGATATTAAGATCTGCATATAGACTAAAATGCCTAGGAGGACACAGTAAAGTCTGGAGAAGGACAGATAATGATTGCCCTGACCTCTTAATGATGCCCACCATCAGATCAAGTAGACCCCTCATATTTCACGTACCCGATAGCGACGCGTGGTTGTGGTTGGATCGCACCACACGCCTGGCTTATGGGATCATCTGGTGCACAGATGGTTGGAAAAAGGATAGCGGTACTTAATCATATGTGTATGGAGATTCCATAGGGCGAGACAAACCTTCGCCTTTAGGACTAATGATGCAACCATATTCCAGGCTAAAATGTATTCTCTACGAGAACCTGTTAAGAGTCTTCAGAGGGAAGGAAATTTATATTTGCTCAGAGAGCAGAGCTTGAGTCTTGTTGAGTTCATTCTTTACTAGTGTCTGAGTGTAGAGATGTCTTAGGGGCCTAGGCGGGGCATAAGAGGATCAGTCTCATATGGATTCCGGGATACTAGAATATTCCGGGCAACGAAGAGCTTGATCATATAGCAAGACAGGCTTCTGCAATGCATCTAGTGGGACTTGAGATTATAATAGTTGTGATTTATGGTGTACGATCGCTACCATCCAAAATAACGTGATCAATAAGTGGCGCAAGGACCTGTGGTAGGGTACTCCAGGAATGAGGCAGGCTAAGTTTCTCCTGGGAAATTCGTCCTTGGTAGGTCTTCATGGCTTTGAAAATGGATACATGAGGTTTGTCACTGTGCTCCTCATAGAGCACTGCCGCTTGAACAGGCATTTGCACCTACTGCATAACGTAGATGATGCGGAATTTAGGTAGTCCACTCGTGTCCTTCACGCTGTTCAGCATTAGTTAGGGCATTAGTATAACTGCGCTTTGAAGGGTATAAGAAAGATCTAGGCGACGAAGCTAGATCGAATGGAATTCTACCTGAATTTTTTTATACTCTCTATTGAAAGGACTTTGTTCTGAATTTAACACATTTTGAGAAAATGGTGGTCACATACCTATATTTGAATGTATTTTACCCGAAAACACCAGTAAGCGAAAACGTCAAATATTTTCAATGCCGATTATTTACAAAAAAACTGATCATTTAACAGCATCCCAAGGAATTGAAATTTTATTGATATTGCGTTAAGCGTACAGAATGCGAAGAGAACAAGAAGTTTGTAATTTCTTCAATGAGAAAATATCCGAGCATAAATCCATTAACTAGATCTCCTGTAAGTAAAGTTTTTAAAAATTGTCCTGTAAGGAAAACACGCTGCACGCTTTGGTCGGTCTAAAAGCATAACAGATGGTGATAAAGCTATGAATGCGTTGTTTTCTCTTCGATTTCAGAAAAGCGGTAAACTTGGCATGAACGGTTTGCAAGATATTTCAGGCGTTCCATATTTTAGTTACACATATACTGTGCAAAAGTTAATCGAGCCAAAGAGACCGGCATATGGAATCAATACAGAATTGCTCTAACGAACTACAACAAAGCCATCAGAGAGGCAAAAAGGAATTCATGGGCAACCTTCTGCCAGAGCATAACAGATGCACCTGGCAATGTTAGGATCCATATACTTCTGTCTAGAGAACCTATTCAGGAGTCAGGATTGCTAAAACGACCTGATGGAAACTTTACGGAATCTGGCATAGAAACGTTAGAGCTTCTGGCTAGGACTCATTTCCCAGGATGTCGGATTTTTCATAATGATGAGCAGGAGCCTTTTTGGAACTGATCAGATCGGCCACCAACAGGCGACTGGATTTTCCTCAAGAACATCATTAATACATGAAGAACTAAAGTGCTATTCTATCGTTTCAACTTTTTAAATCAGCTGGTGAGGACGGGATATTTCCAGCACTGCTGCAAAACGGTCTGGAGGTATTAACACCGTTCTTAATCAAACTGTTTAGAGCCAGCCTAGCGAAGATGGGACGTAGGAAATCAACACGCTAACTCATGGAAGCCAATAAGTCTGACCTCCTTTCTGTTGAAATGCATGGAAAAGATACTAGATGGGCACATTAGAACGGGTGCAATTAAAGCTCACCAGTATGCATCTCAGTATCATAGTAGACATTGACGGAGCATTCAATAATGCATTACCAAACTCCTTATACACAGCGTTAGTTGAAAGTGGGGTTGAAGCATAGATAAGGAACTGGATCCGGAGTATGTTAAAGTGCAGAGCAGCCATAACAACCTTACAGGAGGAGGGTTTACAGATTCAGGGCTAATAGCGGATGGCCGCAGGGTGGGGTTTTGTCGCCCCTTGTGTGATCTCCTTTGATGGATGGTCTGCGTCGCTGTAGGATGTGGAGGTGCAGGCCTACGCGAATGATCTAGTAATACTTATAAGAAGCAACTTACAAAGAACTATCTCAGAGGATCTTCAAGAGGTGCTAACCATGGTCTATGACTCTATAACTAGTGTGAAAAGAAACAACTGTCTGTGAATCCGCACAAAACACTTATTGTTCACAATGAAGAAAAGGCTTGAAAACGTAAGAGCACCATCACTCAAAGCAGAAACTATCGCATTTGCGAATACAGTGAAGTGTCTGGGAATTACCCTAGATAAAACACTTGTCTGGAATGCGGATATGATTAAAATAGCTGTAAATGCGAAACTATCATTATGGACTTCCAGAAGCATTTATGGCAAAACATAGGGCATACATCCCAAACAAATGCACTGGCTATATATTGCGGTCATAAGAACAATGATAACATATGGAGCAGTAGCTTGGTACTCTAACAGCCTACAGAGCTCCGCCAGAATCAAATTGTCCATCTTACAAAAACAAGCGTGTCTGGCCATAGTACTGCCTTCGGCGCTACACCCACGGCTGCGCTTGAGTGTCTTCTAAATCTGCCACCTCTCCAACTAGTATTGGAGAGGGAGGCCAGTACGTATAGATTGACACAGGCGAAGATCAATAATCCGGACGCGATCATAATGGTACCCAATAACCCGAAAAACGCTAATGAGCGAGATATTGTATTGGGTTTACCATCAGATATTTACCAAACCTAACTCTTACCATGCCTATGACGTCCTCCTACCAGAGAAGAACGAATGGGCAGAAGACTCCGAACATCTGAGAACAACGGAAAATAGTTGGTTCACTGTCAGCTCTTATACCAATATTCGTACAGGAGCCGTTGCATGGAATAAAAATGGTAAGGTTGAGCTTAAGTATTTCCTAGGCAAACATGCAACAATTTTTCTGGCTGAAGTTAAATCCGTTGATATGACTGCACAGTGGCTCATCGATAGAAACTGTAAAGGCAAGTCAATCAAAATATTCTCGGACAGTCAAGCGGTTTAAAAAGTTCTTGGGTCTAGCCGTTGTTCATTCAAGGTAGTATGGAACTGCCAGTACAACACACCAAACTAGGTAGAGAAAATAAACTTACCCTGATCTGGATTTTTTAACAGTGGCACACATACTAAAGGGAGATCCTATGGCACTCGACGAGTGGTGTGTGCCTGGACATACAGGATATGAAGGCAACGAAAGGGCTGATGACCTTCCAAAGCAAGCGGCCGCAACGGCCTTCATAGGACCAGAACCAGTGCAGGGAATAGCTTATAACACAGCTAAAGAAGCCCTCTCCAGAATATGGACACAACAGCAGTTTGCAGACAAATGGAGAGAGTTACCGGGCCTAACTCATTAAAAGATGCAGTGAATTTTTCTTCAGGAGTGAGAACTAAACAGCTTCTTCAACTTGGCCGACAACATGTGCAGGCTGTAGTTCGCATGTACACTGGCTATTGTCGACTAAGAAACCACATGAACAAGATAGGGCTTTCCGAGGAAACGGAATGCCGCTTGTGTTTGGAGGACGAAGACGCATTGGAGAATGTTTTATGCTACTGCCCAGCAATGGAGAGATCCAGACAAATGGTGTTTGGAAATTCTCAAGTTACCCTTGCAGATTTAAAAACTATCCAGCCCAGAAAGCTATTCGAATTGATGAAAAGGATCCCGCCTCTGGCCTAGTGGAAACCACGGATATGACCCCCATTTGGGCCCACTCGCGCGTACAAATATAAATACAAAAGTTATACGACAGGGCTAAAGTTAAATTGTATTGTCAGCGATGGGTATATATCTGTTGAATGAAAAGTTCATCTTTGCTCTAGAAATTTCATATTAGGCACACACTAAAAGTGTATTTTAAAGAAATTATAATAGTTTTCATACTTTACATTCAAAAATGTTAAATAATACTTATCAAGATCTATTTGTAATATTAACAATACAAACTTTCCGAATACTAATGAATGAAAGGAGGAAAGACATACTCGCAGGCAAAGTCCCTTTAAAAATGATCGATTCTCCCCGAGTCTCGCGGAAACAAAGACGATTCAAAAGCTACAAAAGGCAATTTCCAGCTCCTAAGTCTCGCGTATTATAACATTATGACATTTAGTAGCAAGCGGAGTTTACGCTGCTATTAACAAGGCCCTATTGTTGTCAGCTGGTTCTATTATCTATAAAATACGTATTTACTATTTAATTACCGTACCGCTATGTCGAGCCCTTACAATGTTGCCAAAATTATCTAGGTCTCGGAACGCTTTTGGATCACATTCATAAGGTTCTGCGTTAAACATTAAGCATGCATTTCTCTCGTTTAATGGATATTATTGAGATCTAAATTGTTATTCATTTGAAAGCACATAATAACTGAAATTTTGAACACGAGAAGAGTAAATTGAAAGGTTATTACAAACATCCATAAATTGAAAAATAAGATTATTTTCGCAGAGAAATAGGCATATTTACCAAAACAACATATTTTAAAATTCAAGTGCACTACATGCTAAATATTCATAGGTTAAATACAATGTGTTTAAAAATGACATAGTTGCACCCAACTATAATTTTGCTTATAATTATTGGGTAGCTAAAGTGTAGAACATAAATGCCATAAAAATAATATAATTACTGTATATCAAACATAATTATCATTTGAGTGATTTATCACTAATGCAACAAATATCAAAAATCAGGATTTTGCTTTAAAGCAAACCGCCTGCTGGTTTCGCTTTTATACCTATAAGCACTTATGTATAGGATGATCCAAATAACGATTTTAAATAAAAATAGCTCTAATATTTTTGAAATTGGAAAAAATATTCCGAATGAGAGTTTGATTTCATATGCCTTTACGCACGCTTTTGTTTTTATGTCTAGATGGTGCTTAAAAAAACCAAGGCACATGCCAATTTTGTTTCCTTAAATGTAATATACTATATTTTTTAATAATTTTGAATTTTCTATTAATTTTTGCATGTTTTTTTTTAAATATATAATGTATAAAAACTTAACTGTTTTCGAAATACTGAAGGTTGGAATTACAAAACTCTATGATTTTTTAAATATCATTCTTACCTATTTGCATACCTCCTCCTACTTGGAAATAAATGTATGAAGTCTGATTTACTGATTCACCTTTATTTTCTGCAAATATATTAAAAAATTCGTAATATAGTTGAAAGGTTGAAAATGGTCGATCTTTATTTCAAGAATAATAATAACACAAAAAAAACACGAGAACAATATACGGAAAGTGTTGAGAATAGTCGCAGGGTACCATCTCTACCAACTGTAATTAATACGTGGAAGTTATAGCAAGAAACAACATCTCTAGTAAAAGGGAAAAGGACAAAACAAAGAAACGAAGAAAACGATCTTATTATATTGCTTTATTTTCAAGAAAATATACCAGACGATTTGTCAAAGATGTAAGGTATGGATTACGAAACAAGAGATTTAGTTATGGAAGAGTTCAGAGACCTTTAAATCAATACGGATAAACTAATTTTAAAATTAGGCCAGTTGAACAACTAAATAAAGAATAAGAAAAAAGGAAGACATGAATTTGTTCAAACAATAAAAAGAAGTTTTTATCAACATCCAAATTATTTCAATACAAATTTGTGGACCAATAAGGCGATATTTACCACTGCCGGTATTTATAATCAATAATCATATTTGATCCGATGAAAATCCACAAGCTGTCGAACCAATTACTTTTCAAGGATGATCTTGAATACAAGTTTGGTGCGTAATTTTGGGGAATAAGGTCTTAGGTCCAGATTTTATCCGTGGCACTTTAAATGGGTTAAGATACCTGAAACTTTTGGAAAATGAAATTGAACACTTTATTGATGGACTACCACGTCAAACTCGGTAAAAATAATAATTAAGCCACAAGACTTAGCAACTCCTGTTAATATTGTGGCAGAAAATGATTTTTGCCATAATAATTATCAAGTGTGGATGTGTAGATATGAAACAATCAACTAGGCCGAGAACTCTACAGATCCAACGCATATGGACACAGTCAAGGAAATAAGAAATTTTAGTAAAGATGAGAACGAAGCGTTTATAAATAATGCACTAGAACGCCAGAAAATAATTTACCGGAAATCTGGCGAGGTTAAAACCCCTTCGCATCCAGATAGATTTTTGAAACATATTTTCGCATCCCAGACAATTATTATAATTTTTTTAATTCTATAGAATGATTACATAATCACTAATATCACTTAAAATGTTTGAAATACTGTGAAAACCTCAAAAACAAAATGGTGACCCATATTTGTATTTCAAACCGATACCAGGATAT
This sequence comes from Pissodes strobi, assembly GCA_016904865.1. Classification (NCBI taxonomy): domain Eukaryota; kingdom Metazoa; phylum Arthropoda; class Insecta; order Coleoptera; family Curculionidae; genus Pissodes; species Pissodes strobi. Next base: position 144,513 of record MU183195.1, read on the forward strand.
CGGGGATAATAGGGTCATACCATAATATTTACATTTGGATTACATATGGTATACCATTTAAAAAATAATAATTTTACGATATATCTTTTAAATGTAAGTGCTTTATTCATAATAATTAGTAAGTATAATGAGATACAAGAATTAAAATCCTCACTACTATTTGTGATAACTCAATATACTTAAAATTTGGAAAATAAATCATCGTCTAGGTCGAAAAGACAGTAACAACGATGAAACAAACTGTCCTGCTAAAACGATACTTAGAGGCGTACATGACCTCGTACCAGCAGCGTCTCTAAATGAACATGGCTCCTGCGTTCCTTGCACGCTGTGAGTGAATTATGGTTTACGATGCACTAGCCCCTTGATATGATTACCCCTTGATATTATCACACCCTCACCAGGGAGATGCCGCATTGATGCAAATCCCATTAATGTATATAATGTACATATTGTAAAGAAAGTGTGAATGAGAGAGAGTGAATGAGAGCGTGACATATACAAAGTGAAGTGGAGTTTTTAAGTAACTTTTCTCCACAATACTCATACTCACAATTTAACATCTGAAAATCTGGGACCCACCACTAGCTAAGCGCGTAGACACTGGGAGCAATATTGATGGGATTGTATCCCAAGTAATGTTAGTATTTGGGCTTGGCTACAAAAAGTAGGCATAAGGGTCTCAATATCGATCCCCCTCGGCTAGAGGGATGGT
>MU183195.1:145627-160519 GCA_016904865.1 Pissodes strobi
AAAACCGTCAATATTGCGAAAACCGTTAAGTTCTGATACACGCTATATTATACAAAAAATATGCAGAATTTAATGCAAAATTCAAAATCATTAAAAATTGAGGTAAGGTGAAGTGGGGTAAATGTTTAGTAAAAAAAAGAGTTTGCATGGTGTTAAAGAGTCACAATAAAAACGAAGCCCGCTCCACTGCCTATTATTGCTAATTCTTTTGAGATCATACAATATGTTTTACTATATATGCAGCGGAAAAAAAACTATTTTTTACAGATAATAAAAACAGGGACAAATATGTAACACCTCCTTCAAGGAGGGTGACTGTTTACCCGCAAATGTTCTTCCTATCTTTTGGAAGAAACTGTATCATATTGTTCTTTAGTGATTACATTGCGATCATAGGGAAGCATAGCCCCTTTCCTGAAATCATTAATTATTATTTCGGTACTTCTTTCCTTCCATAATTATTATTGGCCTATTAATGCGCTGAAGTTCTTTTTGCCTTCGTTATATTGAAAGAAAAAAATAAAAAAAAAGTGTCGAACCAATGTAAGGATACCTTCATATCTTGTATGAGCTGAGAGCTGCTTGTTGAGATCTTAAGTGTTGATGTCCGGCGCGGCGTATTCCTGATCATTCTTTAATATTATAAGAAATATTATTAATCAAAGTTCTACGATGAAGTTTGAAATTAGCGAAAAAAAGTCTCTGCAGATCTATCTTGCTGGATTGTTTTTTTCGTATATAGTTAATACCTTGCTCTTGTATTAATTTTTCAAATGTATACTATTATCACATAATTTGTTTATTAATATATCTTCCTATAATAGTACCTATGCGTATTGGATAAAAATAATTTAGCACTAAAGAGACTATATGACTAACTTTTTAACGATTTTTTCTCAAACTTCCTAAAATGAGCCCACCACGATATTTTGGCTCACATAATAGAGATCATTTAAGTTCACATAAATGACCACCAAAGGAATATCAAGAAAGTTCAATATAAAAGAGATCCCAGAACACCTTTCAATAATAAATAAAAACCAATCAACCAAAAGCACAAGGTGGTAGCAAGTTCATTCAAAATGTGTCTATATATCTTAAACCCAATTCAAAAACATTTTAATGCCAAAACCCGAACGTAGGTCCCTATTCATGCATTCTAACGACACAATACGTAAATTTAGTTGTGTTTAGGAAGGCCCCGAAGCTGTCTAACTATGGCAAAAGGTGTTCCAAATATGCCGAAGAAAAATAATCCTGTCCACCGTTATAATGATTGTATTATAGTTTGTTTGACAGTTTGAATTGGTACTTTATTGAAATATGATGTGAGCTCTAAGGAGAATGCTGTAGATGTAAACTATTCCTTACAACAGCATTTCGGTGCTGCGAAATATTATGATAATTTTACAGGATATATTATTTAAAACTCTAATAAAAGTAAAAATGTTATAATTTTATCTTGGTTCAGTTATATCAATTGTTCATTTACATATGCTTATAAGAGACATAGTGAGAAAATGATATGGATATATTATTAAAATCATAACAATTATACCCCTTTTTACTTGTACCGTTACTTTAGAAAAATGCTTTTGTATTTTTACTGGTATATTTCTTGAATCTAACTTCATCACTATTTGGGGTCTTTCTTAAACTATTTTTTTTTGTGTTTAGTGTCAATCTTCTTTAAGTAATTTTCCATCTACGAAGTCGAGTAATAAAATTAATACGATGTCTCTTTTGTCACTTTCATCAGTTTTAAGTTGCTAATTCTTATAACCTGTTTGCCTGTGTTTTCAAATGAGTCTTTAAAGCCTTTAAGGTTATGCAAATCTTCCTGCCCTACTCCAATAACTTTATATGGTTTTTCAGTCTTTTTAGCACAAGGCATTATGGATAATGAGCCACTTTTTAATATTCGTTTAATCATATGCCACTTTTTAACATTCGTTCAGTCATAGAATAGGGTATTTTCGCCTTCGTTTTATGTGTGCCTTTTTATGAAGAACTTGTGAGTATTTGACTTCATATTTGGGAACTTATGAAGAACATACTGCTATACAGGAATCATAAATTTATTTTTTTGGTCACGACAATTATCGGTATTTAAATAAGCTCAATTTACTCCTAAGTCCTGTCTAAAAAGAGCTATTTTTCTATGTACCGCAACACACAGGTCCCATTTTACCTTAACACCACGCTCTACTTCTCCCTTGCACCAAACGAAATATGTGACCTTTATTTTCAGCTCATAAAACGTAGTTGACCTTTATATTGACAACAGAGATGATGATGCATGAACTCGAAGACAATATACTACTGAAGCATATTGAAGCACAAATAGAGGAAAAAACTTGAGGCCTATTCTAAAACTAGCAGGACAGAGAAATTGTGGGTTAATTACTTCAAGTTAGTGAGTTTAATGAAACTCTTTATTACGGTTGAACGGTCTGGTGTCTGGCCGCTTCACATGCGCTGTATCAAACTTTTCATCGCTGTATTTTATGCTACCGGCCATCTAAATTATGCGAAATGTGCACAACTATATCTTATCCAAATGCAGAAATTAGAATCCATGGGATCCAGTCATTATGAAAATTTTGTTACCAAAGGACTATTTACAATTATTCGTAGAACAGACAAATTTTGGTCCGGCACCTGGAGCGATATGGTAATCGTACAAAGCCTAATGAGAGCCATGAAAACCCAGGGTGGATTGACCCAAGGTCGAGGGCTCATAGATTCTTCTTTAGCTAGATGGATTTCTAGCATGTCGTCATGTATTCCTGTTTGTAATGCCTTAGAGGACTTCTTTGGGGTAAGATCATCATTATTCTGGCAACATGTTGAGTTGAGTAAATCTTGTCTTCAACGAGACAAGGCTGATTTTGAAAAGTTTTGTACTTGGTTATAGGATCATGATCCTTTTAAGTGTACCGAATTCATGTTTCTTTCATCTGGTATTAATGCATCTTCATCTGTAAATTGTGATAATACCCGTGACATTGGCACAAACACTTTAAAGAGAAATATTGATACAAAATTTACCGAAATACAATGTAAAAGGTCAGAAAATATTGGAAACTTTCCCCAAACGACCAACGGCTTAAAATTTGCCAAAAGAACGTAGACGTAAACTCCATGCAGCTTTTTAACAGAATTATTTGCTCGATTCTGTATCAAGCCCTAGATGTATTTCATGAACCTAATGCAGACATGTCATTTTTGATTAAATCAGGACTTAAAATTCTTTTAAACCTTTACCGGTGTCCAAAGAAAATTCATGATATTAACCAGTTACGTCACACACTATACATGCGTATGACTTCAAGGCAAAGCTTAAGTTCAGAACTAAGTTTAGCCTCACTGCCGCCAACCGAAGAATCTGTCAAACAGCACATTTTTAGGACATATTTTCAGGTAAAACTTTTTAAAATTATGCTTATGTTGTATATTTACTAGATTCAAGAATGGCTGGGGAACTCTCTCAACCCTCTCAAATATGGTTCGAAAACTAACGAACAGGAAGATCTAGTACCTATTACCACAACACAAGGTCCAGCATCCTCAGACCTGTTAAAATTAATTTTTTGCAATTGCAAAGAAAGCAATTGCTCGAAAAATTGTTCTTGCAAAAATTGGACTAAAGTGCTCTGTAAAATGTGGTCAGTGCTACGGTGTAAGCTGTAGTAACGCCATAGTGCACGATACTGACGAAGATGATTTATAAAGCAGAGTTAAATACTACTGAAATGTTTTTCTTATCATAAGTGTTTTCCTCTTGAACAAAAATTTTTAAAATTTTTCTCATTAAATTCATTACATTCTTCCAATTATTGTAGTTTTTTATTCTGCACAAAAAAGGTTCTTTGAGCATTCATAAACTGCATACTATTCCAGATATTAACCAAATTTTAAAAAATCTTATTTTGCCAAATCAAATAAATTTTAATAACTTTTTTGTTTTCTGGTCAATGTTCTTGTTTTCTGTTACACGTAGCTTTTGATTCTCCATAAAAAAGGTCTCTTGAGGTTTTCTGATATAATGCATACTTTATGAAATATTTAATAAATTCGAAAAAATTCAAGATGGCAGCAATTTTTTTCCAACTTCCGCCAATGCGACAAAGTGCAACTTTTAATGGGTTAATAAGGGCCCTTTGGACTTCTCATTTCCATAGAGATTAACTTGTTACTAATTTTTTCTACCTCAACCACCTATTTTAACTAGCCTATATCTGCTAGTTTCTTCTCGAAGTTATCGATATGCAAACTCAACTTTCGTCATTGTTGCAGCAATAAAATCGTGCTCCCTAGGTATATAAATCCCCCGTCTGCCGTAATGAATAATTTTTCTTTAATTTTTCGGTATATTTTTTCCCCGCATTTTTGCTCACATTTCACTGTGCAAGCTCTTTTTTGGTTCCCTTCGTTTCCATTATTTTCTTTTTTGTGTAATGTGCATGAATTACCATTGTTTTTCAGATTCTTACTAGAAAAAGTTATCCAATTTTCCACATTTTGTTTATATTCCTTTATCTTTTAGCTGCAATAGATGTCGCCGTAATATGTTAACTTCTTTCATCACTTTGTCTTGGAACTTCATCAGACAAACTTTCTCCTTTGCTGCTGGAATCGTAAGGGACATTGTAGTTAGGATCAGCATCTGTGTCATAAGTATATATCAAATGTCATTTATTGATCTTATTCCCGTTCCGAATGGATGCTTTCATTTGCGAGTAATTCTGGGTATATATATATATATATATATAGTTTTTCCCATATCCACTTCTGGCTCTGTATTTCCTCTTACTCAATAAACAATTTATTTTACTGAAAAATAAAATTAAAAATATTTTACTGTGTTTTTGTTAACTTACATTAATGGAACACTTTCGATATTCCTCATTTTCAGAAGCTTTCTCGAGTTGTTACATTTTCTCCAAATTGTCATTTTCAATCCTCTTAACGGTTCTGAATTATTTATTTCTTCCTCCTCTCGCTCTGTATATAATTTTCCTTCTGCATTCACTTCTAACTCTACGATTTCTTTTTCTTCTTTAAACTAAAAATTTCATATAAAATATATATTATTGTTTGTAGTTTATTTTGAGCCTTGTTCTATTTTTGCTAAATGGTCATTTTTAATTCTTGTTTCCTTTAATGGTTCTTTATTATCTCTTACATAATTGTCTGGCTCTGCATTTCTTTTTTCTTCCTCCTCAAATTACTGTACTTATTATAGTTTGCACAATTCTGCTAGGGCATAAGTGCATGGATGGTTGCTTATAATAGGAACAAGCCCATTGCCTTCAGACTTTAGAAGTTCATATACGGCGCTAGATGAAACCTTTAAAGCCACTCATTTGGTTTATCTTTATTTTACTTTTTTGTGTCCGGAAGCTGTAGTTTCTGAGCCCAATATTGGGCCATGTCAAATGTTTGTTGATTGTTTGTCCATAAATCGTGTACGTCTGTGCGGGTAGTTAGGGCAGGCTAGTACGTCTTTCATGTCCTGTATTGCCCCACAGTCATACTTGTCGTCATTCCTGTCTAGAGGGCCTTTCTGATAAGGTTGGACTTGATCGATGCTACGCCAGTTCTTAAGCCGTTCAGCATTCGCCACGTCATCCAGTCGTCTGATATCCCGCTAAGGAGTTTCTGTCAATGGGTAACATGCTGGTGGTTCGTCTAGTGAGGTGTTAAGGAAGCATTTTCTTGATTTTAGTCTGCCTGGGTACGTTTCGCAGCCAAAGAAAGGGACACGGTCATCGAAGGTTTATTTGGATCCAAGAGTAAATTCATGGGCTGTTCTGCGGAAGTCAGGTTCCGAGAAGCCTAAGACTTTTTAGAGATTATCCAGAGGGGCTGGTTTCATGCACTCGGTTATGAGTCGGCATGTTTCGTTCAGACCTTGTTGACGTGCGCGGATCTCTTTCACACTAAGCATGCATATTCCGCCGTTGAAAAGCATAACGCATGCGCTGTTGTTCTCATACTTCTCATTACAGTCGGTTTGGCGCCTCATTTACTATAGCTAAGTTTCTTGACTAGGTTGTTATGCGCTTCCACCTTCTATCGGGGGTTCGCACAATGAAACCTGTAGGTTAAGGAGCGGTCCAATGTGACTTCGAGATAAGTTGGTTTTTCAGTGTGCTCTAACTTGATGTTATTCCAGGTGATGTTGAGTTTTCTTTTGGCTTGTCGGGACTGGAGTTGGAAAGCGCAGACCTGAGTTTTGGATGGGTTTAATCTTAGCGAGTTTTTTTTTTGGTAATAATTAGACATCATACTCAGAGCATCTTCCAGTTTCTGTTCCACTGCCTCAAAACTTGAACCGTGGGCAGTGACTCCTGAGTCATATGCGAGTGTAAAGTGTCTAGTAAAAGGTGGCGTTGGTGTACAAGTTGAAGAGGATATGTGTCAGTGCGCTACCCCGAGCCAGGCAATATTTTTGGGTTCGCCAACGACTTTTTCTCTCCTCGAGACTCACGCAGAGTTTTCTATTTTGCAGTAGTGATTCCACTATTTTGACGAGTTGGTAGTCCGTATGATTTTTGAGTCGACCACATTCTCTGTACGATGTAAGATGAGTCTTTCATATAGCTTATATAGGTGGCAAACAAGCGAGTAACTCTTTGGTCATTATTGATCTTTCCCAGGTTTTAGTATAGCCACGACTTTTGCCTCCCTCCACAATTTTGGTATTTGTAAGGTCGTTCGGCAGTTATTGAACAGTCCAAGTATCTAGCTTTTTGTTACGATGCCAAAGTGTCTAATTTGCTCCATGCTTATATCATCTGCTCCTGCGGCTTTCCCATTTTTGCGTGAATTTAGCCCTTTGTTGAGCTCTTTCATGGTGAAAGGTGTATCAAAGTACTTTTTCTCGGTAGTTGGGGAGCGGTTGGTACCTAGTTTTTTGCATGTGGTGTCTGGTTTGCCGTTAAGGAGTAGTTGGTGGGCTATCTGGTTGGGAGTTAATTGGGTAATTGGTTAATTGGGTTCCCAGCAATTTTGCTCCTGTGAGACATGACATGTCCATACTCTTCAGAGTTTCTAGCTACTCTTTCTATCGAACTTCGCTCAGTGCTGTCATTAGTGCGTTACCGATGGCAATTGTTTTCTCGTTGAATCGATCTTGTTTAAGGTGCAGAGTCCTCTGAAGGGCCTGGGGTGAAATGTTTCCTGCAACCTCTTGGTATGTGCTGCTTAGACACCCTTTGCAGGATTTACACGAAGTTTAGGATAGTTTTCTGGTGTTGGGTCTAGAATTTCGAGTTCGGTATCTAGGTTGTCAGAATACTCAGGCCAGTTGGCCTTTTTGAAGTTGAAGCGTCTCCGAAACGGTATCTCAAGTGTTTTAATAGCTGCAAAAGCTTGAACTCCTGTTGGCCTGTGTTGTGTTTTTGGGATTGCACCATAGACTTTTTTTATACAGGAATGTTGGATCCTCTCACTTACAAAGCAGTTTTCGGGGTTGTAACCGCGCTTCCAGATCTTGCCGTTAAACGAATACGGCAGCTTTATGTCGTGCATTAGGGAAAGTCGGCTGATCTCTGCATTTTCTTCCATGAGCTGTCCGTTTGCATCGGTTTCGTTATAAACCCATGATGTACTGTGGCAGTTAAAATTTCCTACTACGAATCATATTTCCTGTTTTCCAAAATTTTCCGGCACTTGTAGATTGAGCGATTTGCCGAGCGGCTTGTAATTGGATGATACGGTGAAGGTCCCGTTCTCAATGAGTATTTCAATGTCGTCGGTAGTTTTCTTTCCCGTGGATGTTATGCTCATATTAGTTTTAGTGAAGATGACGCTACCATACCTATTATGGGTACCTCGACAACAAAGCACATGCCTCTAATGTCGGGCCTGTTCGAGTTTTCATCTCTGTATGGCAGGCATATTAGGTTTGTTCTAGCAACGATTTCAAACGGTACAAAGCCATCCGGAGTTTGTGCATAGCGATATAAGCGACACTTATATCGCTATGCGCAAACTCTGGACTCAGATAAACCCACACCAGATGCAAAAGTTCGGCAAATTTCTCGCCAGCCAACTTTAACCTTGACGTGGCGGTTATACGCGGCCTGCACCAAATAATCTGGGTATGATTATAGAATTGTTCTTCAAAATTAAAATAGTTGGTCTGCACCAATTAAATGAAAACGTGTTTTGTTGGTGGACTGGTTAAGGAAAAATAAAAATTTGCGCAATAGCCACTCACTTTCTTTTTTCCCAACAGGCGGTCATGGAAGTCTTGTGTTATTATGGCTGCACTGACTTTTTTACAGAAATTCCCCTAATACGCTTTAATGTATGCCGATTTAAGGTTATTTTAACATTGTAAATGTTTTTGTTATCCTAACATAGGGCCTCAAGTCGTGAAAAAATGTATGCTACATTTACTACATGACGTCAAACGCGTGAGAGATCGTCTTAGTTTGTATATTTAAACTCTAATTTGATCATAAGGTATCGGAATCGGTTCAAATGACTAAAATAAATTGGAACTAACTGAAACTAACGGAATGTTGATTGAACGACTAACCAAAACTAGCCAAAAGTAACCAAAAGCACCAAAACGGGCTAAAACGTATCGGAACAGGTTACAAACATTAATATACGTTAAAACTAACCAAAACGAGCCAAATTTTAAGGACTAACCCAAACTAACTAAAAACATTAAATTTTATATAACAAATCGGAACCGATTCAAACGACTAAAATACATTGTAACTAGCTAAAAGTAACCAAAAGTTGAATAACTAACCAAAACTAACCAAGAGCAAATAAAAGCACCAAAACGGGCTAAAATGTATCGGAACAGATTCAAAATATTAAAGTAAGTTAAAACTAACCCAAATTAACTGAATATTAGTCGCTAAACTAACCTAAAGTAACCAAAATCATTTAAATTGGTTATAACGTATCGGAAGTGGTTCAAATGCCTAAAATAAATTGGAACTAACTGAAATCAACCGAAAGTTGGTTGAACGACTAACCAAAACTAACCAACTAACCAAAAGCACCAAAAAGAGCTAAAACATCAAAACATATTAAAAACATTAAAGTAAGTTGAAACTAACTTAAATTAGCCGAATTGTGGTGACTAATTAAAATTAACCAAAAACATTCAAATTGGTTATAACGTATCGGAACCGGTCCAAATGACTAAAGTAAATTAAAACTAATCGTATGCTGATTGAATGACTAACCAAAATCACTAAACCGGGCTAAAACGTGTCGGAATCAGTTACAAAAACACGAGCCAAAATTTGGACACTAACCAAAAGTAACTAAAAACATTAAATTTTATTATAACGTATCAGAGTTAGTTCAAATGACTTAAATAAATTGATGTTAACTGAAATTAACCGAAAGTTGATTAAATGACTAACCAAAACTAGCTAAAAGTAACCAAAAGCACCAAAACGGGCTAAAGCGAATCGGGAGAGGTTCAAAATATTACAACAACGTTATAGCTAAATATATATTAATAGATTTGCCTATTTACAAGTGGAGGATAATTTTTTAGGTCTTCATATCCGCACTTTTTTTAATTATAATAGTGTTTATTATTAATGTTAAAATGCATTTCTTTAATTAAATGTATTATAATCACTCGTGTTTGTATTTTTACTTTTTTAAACTCTGCTTTTAAAAACGATTTGAATTATAACATTTTTGCATTTTCATTCATCATTTTCAATGTCCCCCCGGTTGCATCTTTGCGAAGGTCTGTGAATTTTATGTCAAGCAAAGTTTCGATTTGAATAATATCTTTTTTTGAGGCATTTCTATATACGGATTGAATTTGTTTAAAGATTTTTTGGATGTTTGGAGTTGGATTTAGTTGAAAGAGTAGAGAGCGGGGGCGTTTAAATTGGCCACAAGATGAAGGACAAGGACATTTCTGTGTCAGTGTCAAAATGTATTTTTTGACACTTTCGTAAGCAATTTTGCCAACCTATTTTAAGGGCCACGCCTAGACCTTAGATCGCCCGGGTGCTAGCGTTTTTTGCACCCCTTGTCATAAGAAAGTAGCTAAAGAAAAAAAATTGCTGGTTCAGATTAAGGTTGATATATGATTTTGTTTTTTACGAAAATAGAATTCACATAAAAATACATTTAGAATAAAAAAGATTATTTTAATTACTTATATAGCTATATGTTTTAATATTATACAGGATGTTTGAGTAAGGGTGGCCACCGGCCATATCCCGGAAACTATTTATTTATTCCAGAAATTTTGAAAACAATGTTACTACAAAAAAATCATAGTGGGTCTTAATTTTTAATTTTGATACAAAGTACAATTTTTGAATATCTATATTTTAAAACAAATTCTGTCAAAATCGGTTAATTTGGGTTAGTTACTTATTTTAATACCTATAATCAGTTCCGATACGTTTTAGCCCTTTTTGGTGTTTATGGTTACTTTTGATGAGTTTTGGTTAGTCATTCAATCAGCTTTCGGTTAGTTTTAGTTAGTTTTAATTTATTTCAGTCATTTGAACCGGATCCGATACGTTATAACCAATTTTAATGTTTTCGTTAATTTTAGCTAGTCGCCAAAATTCGGTTAATTAAAGTTAGTTTCCACTATGTTTTAGCTCTTTCTGGTGCTTTTGGTTAGTCTTGGTTTGTCGTTCAATCTGTCAGTTAATTTCAGTTAGTTTTAATTTATTTTAATCATTTTAACCAGTTCAAACAATTTTAGTGTTTTTGGTTATTTTTGGTTAACCACCAAAATTCGGTTAATTTGGGTTACTTTTAACTTACTTCAATATTTTTAATCTATTTCGATACTTTTTAGCCCGATTTGATGCTTACTATTGGTTAGTTTTGGTTAGTCGTTCAATCAACTTTAGAGGAAATTTAGTTAGTTCTAATTTATTTTAGTCATTTGAACTGGTTCCGAGACGTTATAAGAATTTTTTGGTTAGTTTTCGTTAGTCACCAAAATTCGGTTAATTTGGGTTAGTTTAATATTTTAAATCTATTTCGATGCGTTTTAGCCCGTTTTCGTGCTTTTAGTTACTTTTGGTTAGTTAGGTTCAATCAACTTTCGGTAAAGTTCAGTTAGTTTTAATATACACATTTTACTCATTTGAATCGGTTCCGGTATATTATAAGTAATTTTAATGTTTTTGGTTAGTTTTGGTTAGTCGCCAAAATTCGGTTAATTTGGGTTAGTTTTCACTTACCCTAACATTTTTAATCTGTTCTGATAAGTTTTAGACCATTTTGGTGCTTTTAGTTACCTTTGGTTAGCTTTGGTTAGTCTTTCACTCAGCTTTCGGTTACTATCAGTTAGTTCCGTATTATTTTAGTCACTTGAACCGTGCCGATACGTTATAATCAAATTTAATGTTTGTGGTTTGTTTTCGTTAGTCACCAAAATTCGGTTCGTTTTGGTTAATTTTAACTTACTTTAATTTTTGTAACCTGTTCCGATAGGTTTTAACCCGTTTTTGCTCTTTTGGTTAGTGGTCCAATTAACTTTCGGTTAGTTTGAGTTAGTTCCAATTTATTTTAGTTATTTGAACCGGTTCCGATACGTTACAACAAATTTAATGTTTTCGGTTAGTTTTGGTTAGTCGTTCAATAAACTTTCGCTGAGTTTCAGTTAGTTCCATTTTATTTTAGTCATTTGAACCGATTCCAATACGTTATAATCATATTTAGGTTTAAATAAACAAACTAACACGATGTCTCACGCGTATGACGTCATGATTGTGGCAAATGTAGCATGCACTTTTTCGCGATATGAGGCCCTATACTAGGAAAACAGAAACATTTTCAATGTTAAAATGCATTTTTAGATTGTCACACATGCAGAATTGATTGGTTAAAACAAAAGTTCCGATATCATAATAATAAAAAATTGTCCCATATGTAGCCAATATTCTGGCGGATACTGTATATATAACATTAATTGAATTTAAAAAGATTTATCTATAACATTGTATCTGCCAGTTATCAGATTTAATTGAAGTCCATGCTTATTCGTTTTTAGAATATGCAATAATTTTGGAAATAAGTGTGCATTAAACGACATTTATACATACCTTTCACGATCGCGGGGTAATTTAAATAATGATTTTTCGCCACCCCTTCTAGAAGAACAATAATAATTATTATTCAAATAAAGGCACTTATAACCAGGAGTTTTTAACAAAAATAAATTAAAGATTAATTATTTTTCGTAACGCTCTCGGACTAAACCACAAGACGCGTGTGGCTCGCGTTTAGAATCACACTAGAGCTTGCCCTGGCTATATCTTCGGATGGCTGGCCATCCCAAGGAGGCGGGGCTTTAAACGAATTCTTGTTTCATGCGTTAGGCGGGAGGTTTCGCATCTGGTGTGGGTTTATCTGGGCTCTGGATTTAAATCGTTGCTAGAACAAACCTATTATGTCCCAATTATGGGTCCGGCACACTTGGAAGATTACGTCTTCTGTAGCTTTTGTGATACCCTCCATGTTCATGCTAACGATTGTCAGTGTTGGCCCTGAGAAGAGCCTATTTGGTGAGCTTTTTGGTTTTAGCATTGGTTTCCGGTGGTGGAAGGACCGGCTGCTTCTAAGGGCAGTGTTTCCAGGGAGCGCCGACATTCTCTGTGTAAGTTAGAAAAAAATGCGCGCGTGGTGGCTCCTTCCTTGCTCCCCTCTTTTTATTAAAACGAGCACATAAAACGATAGGTCAAGACACTAGAAATCCGAATCGGAATTGCTAATCATATTGGCATAACTAAATAAGAAATTAAATCTTCTCTAATGAGACCATTTTACAGTAGGTTGAAACGATAAAACTATCACTATTTCGATATTACATGGTCTACTAATCATTTTTAAGCTGGCGTATATTCCTTATCATTTTATTTGCATATTAAATATTAACTAAGCAAGGTAATAAAAACATACTCATACTATGAAAATGCTACACATTCTTAATTTAAATTCATTTGAGACAAAGAAAAAGATTTCAATTGCGCTTTTCCTGCTATATTTCACTGAATTTATTTCCAAATTAACCTTTAATCTATCCATATTTCCCTTGCACTTTTAAATTATCCAAACCAAAAGCCTTTCATCTAACTTAATATCTATAAATGAAAAGCCAATAATGATTGTGTATCGCTTATTTTATGCTCTAGATAAATTATTTATTAAGCAGATATTGATTCCAGATTATATGCCATTTACCTCAAGCTTAAGAAATTAATGAAAGCGGTAAAACTGTCTTTAAAGGATTTTAAATATTCGCTGTATCTGGAAAAATAGTGGTCACGCAACCCCATTTTTTACTTAAATGATTGCCGAGACCTTCTTTAAAAGAAAATACTTTTCCAATATAGAACAGAAACGTAGTGAAAATTATGCGGAATATATTTTCTATATTACCATTTAAATGGATCCATATAGCGTTAAGGCATGCAAATGCTCGTATATTTTTTGTCAATCAGAAAATATTTGCAGTTTTTAAAATTGTTGAAATAAAGTTTCGAACTTTTGCGTTTCAGATATTGTTCTATTTTAGTAGGGAATCCAATGATTTCTAGAATAATATTAAAAATAACGCATGCCCCTAGCTTTCAGCTAGGTCTGTCTTCCGTATCACATTTTGTCACATGTATCTTTATTGCATATTGTCTATACAGGGTAATATAGATAAACATTTAATTTCTATAATTTTTGAAATTAGAAACAAATACATATTTAATTTTATCTGCTTATACACATGCTTTTATTTTAATGTGTGCATGGTGTTTAAAAGGCAAGGCACATGCCAAATTGGTTCTTTTTTAATGTAATATGTATACCACAATTTTTACTGATTCTGAATTTTCTACCAAATTTTGCATGTCCTTTGAATAATAGGATAGAGTAATGCATGTGGGTGACATAAGTGAATTGGTGATAATGTTTTAACAATTTCTTAACAACTTGCCTATTCACGGGGAGGCCTTCTCTTGATTAGTTAACGTCTAGGAAAATATTCCGTTCCTGCCTGTAAATAAAGTCGAATTTTACTGCCTTCTGCAAGTTTAGCTACTAAAGTAAAACTACGGGCTAAAATTAGAAACTCCAGTGCAAAATGGTCACTGATCCTGAAACACCAATACAGCTACAACCAGGATCTTCGGGAGTAGTAAGCCTTAGAGTTTCTAGCACGAAATGTGCTTCGAATGGAAAGCCCAGAAGAAAGGGCAAGAAAGAATAGCCGATGATGAATGGCATTGGGGTGTCTGCGGAATCAGCTACAGAGAAGATGAGAAGGACCAACATTGTGCGTTATTGGTACAATGCTGGTTTTTTTTGGCAGTGGCATACGTACTAAAGAGAGAACCTATGGCGCTCGATGAGCGGTGTGTGTGCGAAGATGTCTATTGATACGGTTCTTGAAAAGTTGTAGATCGTTATTAAGGAGAAACAGAGGTCCTGGGAGTAAGTCCCACAGTGATACAGTGCGCTAGACAATGGAATTCTTGTAAAGCGATGTTCTAGGTGTTTCCAGTTGTATGGCGAACTGGTGCGCTCTTGTTGTCTGTCGTGACTATCTGACAGGCGGCGGGATGAGTCTAGTTGACGAGGATGAAGGAAGGTCGATCCGACCATAATGATGTCAGGGCCCGCCGTGCGCCGTATTGATCCTCTTGGTAAACGTAGCTGCTTGGATCTTCGCTACATTGAACTGGACCAAATTTCTGTCTCCCCAAGTTTGAACTTTCTCAATATCTTAAATAATTGCTGTTAACTGCCCCTATCTGCGGTGATAAATGTCAGTCGTTCATAAAGGTTTTTCTGATATCAATTGGGAGACAAGGCTAATGTGCTTACCAGCTATTAGGCTTACCAGACTAGCCATTTAGAATAATAATT
>MU183195.1:165519-208081 GCA_016904865.1 Pissodes strobi
CAAGCCTGCTAAGGGAACATCATCTATGAGGAGTTCAGGAACTAGATCTTCCAATATACCTAGATACTGGCCTGCTGAAAGACTTCATAAATTCTATATTCTATTTATCCACCTAAAATGAAACATGCTACGTTGAAGCCGAACCTATACCCTGCCACTCAAGCTCAAATATGAGGTGAGGGTTTTCTTGGTGCCAATGTCTAGTATTGTCTCTCTTAAAAATGGCAGCACTTGAGAAATACGCCTCATCGGACTATAATACTGAACGAGCAAAATGTCTGTTTGCTTGAATTTATTCTAGATACCATTTGCAAGAAATGAACCGACGTTCAGCATCCCCAGGGTGTAAGTTCTGAACAATATGTGTTTTGTATGATCTAACTTATATATTTTTTAATATTTGCTGGGCTCTGCTTTTAATAACCCCATTTTCTGCTTCAATGGCCCTACATGATGTTGATGGATTTGCCTCTACTACGGTTAAAACATTGGTCTCACTATTTATTGATTCTCCTAATAGGATGCTCTTGGTCTTGGTGCCGATTAGAAAAAGGTTGTCTTCTTTCCCGATATCTATAATAAGTATAAAGACGCACAATAATACAAAATAATTAGGGACTGACAGAAAACACAATTTTAAACATATAACTTGCCAGTCAACCTTAAATATAAATTTAACAAGCGATCTGGCATATTCTCATTTTCTTTTGTTTATAAAATTTTATGTTGTCATGGCTTACTATTAAAGAACATAATGTATTTGGAGGAAACTGTAGCTTATTCAGCTAGTTTTTAAAATAAATATATACTATTATATATTTTTGGAAAGCCCAGGAAATGCCTAATTTAACTAGTTAAAATATAAAACATTTATTTGCTTTACAACTGTAAAAAGGATGGCGCAAGAAAAAAACAAACTATGCCACTGGATTCTACGCAAAATGTTCTATAAGAATACATTTTGAGCTATCTAATTAGTTAAAAGACAACTGTGATAATTTTCAAATTCACCCGGTATCTCAAATACTACGAATTTTTTGTTGACGGCAAGTTTAGTTTTACAAAACAGCAGGACAGTCTCGCGAAAACCGAAACCCTCTATCTTTAAAATTAAGCGAGATGCCCCGTAAAAGATTCGAAAATTGGACACCCTGTACATTAAAAAATTGTATCAAAATTAAATGAACTGTCAAAATTATACAGCCGCCTGTTGGAACATAATTGCGGTTTGAGATGTGCTGTAGATAAGAATTAATTAAATAAATGTCATTTTCTAAATTTATACATGCAATGAAAGACAAAATAACAAAGCTGTTTTAGAAAATTAAACCAAACCCACTAATAACGTTCATGAAAACCTCCTCTAAATCGTCTCTATACATTAAAATTAGTTTTTAAGAGGTTCTGGAGTCTTCGTTCTTTTTTATGGGGAACTTTTTGGGAAACTACTTTACCCCCACCTCCAGCTATTTTAAAGTTACGGCGCCTATGTCCCACTATAAATGGAACTAACCCTATTCGTTGTAACATATCTACATTGTCTATTAATATACATTTACTAGCTTGATTGATCTCCTTTTTGCTGCCCTGCGGTGCTCAAAATATATCCGGCATCAACCGGTTTCTATGCTGGCGTGAAGGAGACGGTTTTGAATTAAATGTATCTTTCACATCAGACTGAAAGGTGTTTTTTTAATAGAAAACCGGGCGGGACTACGGTTGATGTATACCAAGTGTTCGAGTGCCTTTAAATTAAGGGTTGTCAGTTTAGAATCTATGCATCAAAAACAATGTTTATTAAATGAAAAGAAAAGTTTATTGACAGCTATTTTTATAACAATTTTTGGAAATATAGAAATAAAATTATATTGACATTTTTTAGGTTGACCGCTGCGATTCTAACGGTTTTATTCCTTCTAAATCGTTGCCGAAAAAGATGATGTATGGTCATCACTACTTGAAGATCACATCTTATCATTAAAATAAATCGTCTATAAATGTATCAATTTCTCTGTCTACTGCCGAGAATTTCTCTCCAATAGAACGAATATGTTTGACGTATGATTTCCAATTTTCCACTGATATTGAGGCAATCTCTTCTAATTTAAGTTTATTTAAATCCTCAATTAAAAGTTCGCTGGTGTTATGATCTCGTATATACTTTTTCACTGCTGCCCGTGCGAGTTCAATAAGGTTCAGACCGTACATATATGGAGGTAGCCCTATCATTATCTACCCAGCTCTCGCCCTATACACAATGTAACATACTTCTTGCCTGTATTGCTAGTGAAAAATACTACTTGGTCTCTCAGGGAGCAATTTTCAATTATTTTGACACTAGCGCCAAATAACTTCCCTTCGTCCTAAAAGCCGTTCTTAGGTTTATTACCAGTGTTGCCAACGACACGGAAACTTCCGTGTTTTCACGGATTTTTGAAACTAGAACACGGACACGGATTTTATTGGGTTCCGTGCAATGAAAACACGGATTTCTACGGATGATTTGGCGTTATTATATTTATGTGTCATATGTCCATTTTAATATAATTCGCTTAATTTTAATCGTTATTTCATATAGATATTATTCAATCCTAAAAATAGATGTGCCAATCAACTGCTCTCTTTAGTTTCAAAGATGCATTGATAAATCGGAATTTCAAAATATTGACGACCACTGACAAATTAGGGCTTTGGGTCAAACGCTCAATGCGAAAGTAATTTCACTATGAGCGCCGGTGGGAGGGGGCAGTTGCCTGAAGTATTAAAATCATGCATAGTATAAAAATACATTTCAAATTCATTAAAATTTAGAAAAACTATCTACACGTTATAATTGTGAAGACGGATTCTTAAGTTCAAAGAAGATTTATTTTATGCTTGTTTCGAATAAATGGATTAAATAAGAAGACTTTCTTTGCTTCTCATTTTCAGCGTCATAAGCTGGTAAGCAACTATTGAATTATTTTATCTTACTTACCATCATGAAAAATCCGGAGTGGTGCATGTATAACGTCATATTCTATTTATTTTCTAGTTGAACATTTCAACTCAGTGTCGCCCTTTCTTCCAACAGCTTAACTCTTCGATATACAATTGATTTTACGTTTACAGTAAACTTTTTTAAGCTACATTTCAGGGACACGGAAAAACACGGAAATTTTGAGGACTCTGTTATGGATTTTTCTGATTTATGGTTGGCAACACTGTTTATTACCCATACCGAAAATCTATAACATCCTTTTTAGCGACAAGTAGTGGTTTGCGGCTATGAAGTTTTCTTAAATTTAAGTAAAAATATTCAATTTTTCCTCGAATTACTTGAAAATTGCCATAATCTATTTTATCTTTGTATAACAATCCTCGTCTTCTTGCAAGGAGATAGTGAAAGTGTGAAAGGATTTGAGTAGTCGCTATGTTCTTATCGGTTTTTTTTTAATACTGCCTTCAGGAACACTAATGCAAAATACAGCCCGTTTCGATTGATATTCGATGAGAATATCTAAACATCTATTTTATGTCTCCCTGTCACATACATCAATTCCGTGAGGTTGGTAACGTCAGCGATGAATAGGATCTTCAGGAGAATTAACAGCTTACAATGACAGTCACGTTGGGCGGAAACGGAAATATAGACTTGGACAATGAATGTACTTATTATTTTTTAGGACGAATTAGTTTTCCTGAACCACTTAATTGGAAAGTGAAGACAATTTGCCGCTGTCAAAGATGCGACGTACGGAGCTGATGAGCAAAAAACAATATGGACTAGGTCTCCTACACACTGCCTCAGTGATCATGAAATGAAGATTTTTCACGAAGAAGTGGGACCAAATATTCCAGAAGGGGCAGCAAAACACCCACCGACATATTTTTGCAACTATTTCCAAAAAAGTTGTTAGAAACGATTGCTTTTCAAACGAACTAGTATGCAGTTCAAAAAAATGATGGTAACGCAGGGGCATTCAAGCCAACTGACTCAAAGGAGATAAATGCTTTTTGGGCATTTAATTTAATAATGGGAATTAAAAACATGTCCAGGTTGCGTGATTATTGGTCTTAACAAGTTGATCTCTGGGATCCGTATGTGAGCGAAATAATGCCAAAGAATAGATTTTTTTGGCTTCTGACCCATGGTCATCTCAACGATAATACCCTAATTCCAAATAAAAATTCTGCAGATTACGACAAGTTATATAAAATTCGCCCCCTCATAAATTAATCCTTCCTTGATTCATATAGGCCATTAAACTTAAAGGGTGTAGTGCGCTTAAGCAATTTATGTTCCTAAAACCTAACCCATGGGGGTACAAAGTTATCTGTCAGGTCTATCATCAGGTATATCTCTCAGTTCTAGATCTACACTGGGAAAGTTGGTGAAACCTTGGAAAAAGAACTAGGAGCAAAAGTTGTCAACGATTTAACCGGAGTTTTGGTTGGCAAAGAATATTACATTCATTTTGATCATTATTTTAATTCCGTTAATTTGCAAAAAAGTTACAATTGGAAATGGTTTATTATTGTGGTGCCGTAAAGCGTGGATGAAAAGATCTGCCAATAGATATAAAAGAAGACAAAGACATGAATCGAGGAGACTCTGATTAGAGGATTAGTGAAGACAGTACTGTTTGTCTAAAATGGAAAAACAAAAAGGAGTTCACTTTCTGATCAATGATTTGAATCTTTCAATAACGAGTACAACAAAAAGAAAAGGATGGAACCTCACAAGAAATGTCGTGCCCATTGATAGCTGTTTACTACAACAGGCATATGGGATATGTCGATAAGACAGATTTGCTAAAGTCGCTGTATGAAATCGACAGGAAATCCAAGAAGCAGTGGCACCGCCTCTTTTGGCATTGTGTTGATGTCGTCATAGTTAATTCCTTCATATTGTTCAAATTAAGAGCAAAGAATTCCGAGCTTTTGAGCCTAACAAATTTTAGACTTGCACTTATATCTAGTCTTATTGGTGTTTCAAAATCGTCTGGGACCAAATTACTATAACCATCAATAACTACCAATCCCAATTACAAAGTAACTGTGCCCCAGGCACTTCAAGAAGGTGCCATCGCACGAAATGGATGTGTTCAAGGTAAATTAATTTAGTAGAGCATTATCCTTATTATTTTTCTATTTTTAGGTGCAATGTGAGTTTGCGTCTACATGAAAAGAAAAACTATTTTTTTTGAGTTTGATGAGGTTTAGTTGACTGTTTAGGTTAAAATAATACTCAAAAAACCTTTTATTTTCCACCACCGGTTTCACGGTGGGACCATCCTTTGAAAAATTTTTTAAAAAACGTAAATAATTTAAAAAGAAAACAAAACTCATTTTAAGAGCCTCTTTGTCCCGAGATATCAATATATTAAGTTAATTTTCAAAAGGATGAACAGTTGGGCCTCAAAGGGGTACTATTCCACAAAATAATAACAGGTTTGTAATGGCCTCCCGGTTTTTTTCCTGTCCTGTACTGTAAAATGCCGCTCTATGTCACATCTTTTTGTACACCTAAATCTGCCAATCCATTAGGATCCTTAACGCTTTACAGACGAAATTTAATTAATTATCTCCTATTTTTAGGGTACTCAAAATTCTCGTCATGCGATGCTGATGCCAAAACATGAAACGATATTTGGCTTTCAATCAAAATATTTATTAGGCCGATTTTCTGTTGTTGTGGTGGATTCACATATTGAGAGTTGCTATTTATAATAATTGATAATTTCTCCTCTCTTTGGGGCTAAGACGACTGTTGCTTAATGGTTTCACCGGTTTCCCTGCCTAAAATTTAAAAAAATAGCATAATTTGCAAGCTAGCGTATTAACATTAAATACTATAGTAAAATATATGTTTTTCGATTTTAACTATAACCTAAAATATTCTTTTGCCAAAAACGCTTTGTAATTTGTCGCTTAGTTAAATTTGGAATCTGTCCGGCGTCCCTCTCTAACCGGTAATACATTGTTCTGATATTACTTACATACTGAATAATAAACACGAAGGTTTGTGCGGGAACCAATTTGCCTACTTTGTCCTATAAATAGGATGTTTATTTATTCGATGCGTATTAAAAAAATATTTGTTCTTAACAAAATTCTAATTATGTCTTAATTCTGTTAAAAGTAAATGAGAAAATATCCGAAGAAATAAAATGAGCTTCAATATAACTCGAACTATTGTATTATTTTAGCTTAGCCTCGAATACTTGTTTTCAAACTATTAGGGGACTATCGACCAGGCCACAAGACGGTTTTTAATATTGTTCCCATTTTTTATTTCAGGGAGTAAACAAATACCTATAAATTTTATAGAATTTGATTTGGCCTGCAAATTTACATACCTGTTTTCTTTTTTGCTTGTTACATTTAAAGTATTCTTAGTAAAAATGTCAAAAATAGATTCGAGCATATTGTGATACTTTCAATTCTATTCGAAATTTGACTTTTTAAAGCTTAAAGGTGACTTTTTTCATTTTGCCTGGTAAAAATCTAAATCTGCAATCTCGTAGGGTGGTTAAAAATAAAATCTGAGTAAAGCAAAGCTAATTTTTATAAATCGCCATCTTTTACTAACAGAGTGGCTAAAAAATTTCAAAATTGTAGTTTGATATTTTTTCTTAAAAGTGTACTGTTATATCTCCCAAGAGGATATAAGTTAAAAGTTTTTCGAAGTAATGCAATGGCAGCTAAAATTGACTTTTATCTTTAAATAGTCATAATTTCCGAACTTGAATTTTGCATTTTGACTAAGGATCATTTAAACGCAACGAGCAAAAAAAAGACAAATGGTTGTAAATAGTCTGAACAAATATAATTTATGAAATTTGTAGGTATTTATTTACCAGCCTGTACATAGAAAGCAAGAAAATTTTGAAAGATGTTGAAAACAGCAGTACTTTTGAAGATGGTACATTGACATTTTGTCTAAAAAATTTCGTATGCGTTTTAAATTAATGAACAGCAATATAGATAAAATTGTTCTATTAACGTCTGGCAAATTGAAAGAAATTCTCAGAAAAGTCTATCAATGTTACGAACGCAAACCGTTTCACCACAATTCGACCCATTCCATTTACGCCATAAGCTTCTCCTATACCTGAAAATAAATTATTTTGTCATCAATTGTTACCGGTAAAAGATAAAATCCTATGTGTCTATCTTCTCCCCTGTTGCCCATAGAAAATGAATTTATATTTTGAAAAGGGTTGTTTTTATAAACAAGTCCTGTTGTGAAATGCGTTCGCATATAGCTCAATTGGAAACACCTTGTCTATAGGATTATCCGTAGATTTGCAGATAGATTAAATGTACTTTGACAATACTATAATAATGCCAATGGTGAAACCGTGATTGCTGGCATATATAATAATATATCATTTAATTCTGGAAAAATATATTACTTTCTCAGTAGTATTTAGTAGTTATATTACTAGCTTCACAATTATTAATCCATATAATAAACTTTGTGAAATGATTCATTACAATCTACTTTTTTATAATGTCAAAAGAGTACGGTCTATTAAGGAAACTTATGAATTATGTGATATTTTGCTTAACGGACTTGTTCGGAGGTTTGAAATAATATGAGTTTATTAGATTTATCTTGATAGTTTGGGTAAGCAAACCTATACAAAATCCAATAAATGCTGAATATTTCGTAGATAAAACAGGTTAGAGAAAAATGTTTTGAAAATTTATATATAGGATTTCTCAAAGGGTCAAAGTAAGAAAAAGTCTTATTATTTCTGATAGCCCGCTATTCATGCTATTATGTACTTGTGTTTTACCGAAAATGCTAGACTTACACCCAGCGAAAATTTTAGTAGGTACCCTTAAATATTGACCCATTACTTATTTTATAGATTAAGTGTGTAGACTTTTTTGAAGATCCCGATAAAAAGAGGCTAACATATTACTTACCTACCTACTTAGAGGCATTAAAACACTGAGTAGGTTCTAGCTGTCGATATGCCCCATCGCCCGATGTTTTCTTTGGCTTAAGCTCTATCGCAATATTATCGCTTCATCGACGCGTAGGCCGCTTCAGCGTTCATTGTTTTCGTGAAACCTCCTGTCAGATCATTTTTACCAATTTGTCATCTGGTATTCTTCTAGCGTCAACAGGTCGCGTGTTTAGAAAGCCTCCGCGTTACAGAACCTCAGTTAATTAACGCCACCTGCATTGGCTAGATAAGCACGTGTGTTACACTAACCCTGCCCGACAATGTTGTTTATGTTTTTTCAATTAATGCATTTGTATGCATGCAATGCCCTCCGCTCACTGCGCTGCGGGGCGCAATCTACAAAAACTAACCCAAATTAACCCAAGGCATGCCAAAAAAACTATCTAATCCAAAAAATAAAAAATAAAAAATTTTGCAAGGGCTGGGCGTCGAACCCATTACTTTGCGTTCCAAACATGCGAGTCTTATCATCTGAGCCAGGCGTTTACATTCCAGTTTTTTTGCTCATAAAAATGTATGAAGTGAAAACAACGTAACAAGCGTAAACAACGTTGACAGGCGGGGTTGGAGTTAAACAATCAGGCGGCGTTATTTAGCTCGGGTTCTGTAACGCGGTGACTTCCTAAATAGGCCAACCGTACCTTATCTTCCTTTTTTGGCAGGGGCACACAAACTAAAGGGAGATCTTTAGCATTGGACGAGCGGTGTATGCGCGAAGATGTTGAGTGACACGGTACTTGAATAGCTATAGGTTGTAATTTGGGGAAACAGATGTCATGGGAGTAAGTCTTTTTGTCCAGATTTTGATTAGTTGTAATATGTTCTTGTTTGCGGTGTTAAGCCTCAGTCGCTGGTAAACGTTTCT
The DNA here is from genome assembly GCA_016904865.1 of Pissodes strobi. Classification (NCBI taxonomy): domain Eukaryota; kingdom Metazoa; phylum Arthropoda; class Insecta; order Coleoptera; family Curculionidae; genus Pissodes; species Pissodes strobi. Next base: position 174,349 of record MU183195.1, read on the forward strand.
CTGATCTAATTTGGGAGACAAGGCTACTGCCATCTACAAAACTGTAAACAAGACTATTGGTATTGGTCAGCAGGTCATTGATATAGATGAAGAACAGAGTTGGTGAAAGTATTGCGCCTTGAGGTACGCCCGCATTTATGTTGAATATGCTTGAGATATCTCCATCAACTGCATCGTACAGAGATCTTCAAAAAACTGGCAAGCCAGCTGCAGAGAGAGGCTGGCAGTACAAAGGACCGCAGTTTGTTGAGCGATCCATAATGCCAAACTCTGTCGAATGAATTCGATATATGTAAGGCATATATACATAGGTCAATATATCTCCTGTCGATCTACCTTTGCAAAAGCCCTATTGGTTATGATTTGTTGGTCTCGAGGAACTTGAGTAGCTTCTGATTATCTTAACGTTCCATGACTGTGGAGATTATTGGAAGCAAAGCATTTGGGCGATAGTTTAAGGGCATGGTTTTCTTGCCTTTTTTAGAACAGGCTGCACTCGACCGACTTTTCAAGAAGATGGAAAAATCACTTTTCTGTATGACAGAGAAAAAGTCTGGAAAATGGGTGAATTGGTTGGCGCTGTTCTTTAACAAGATGGCAGGCAATCCGTACTGTTGCCTTTTGCGTATCTAGTTCTTTGAGGATTTTACGAATCTCACAGTAATGAAACCTTCTGTCATGGCAGTGTTCATATTCTATATGGTGAATAGAGCCTTGCCTTGGGAGACTTGTAAGGGAGAGTGCGATGAAAATATTTTGACGAGCTTGTTTCCTTTTTCCTTAGCTGTAGTCGCCGTGATGCCGCATTCGTCTGTCAAAGGTGGGAGAGACGTTTTTGTTAAGTTATTACTTACTGCCTTTGCTACCGTCCAGAAATTCCTGAAGACCCTGTACATATTATTGTTAATAAAGGGTTCTGATAGAACATTTTCTTGTTGGTTCGTATACTGTCGATTTAAATATATTAATAAAAACATTTCTTTCGAACACTCCAAGTCGTTCTTCGTTTGAAACATTTTAGATGTTTCTGATCGTATTACTACTTTATGTTTTTTGCCTTCTTAAATGTTTTGGTTTTATTGGGTTTTGCTGAGCAAAGACACATCTATTTCCTGCTTCTGTTCTGTTATTTGGTTCTTCTGCACTTGTTTTCCTTTCTATGTACTTGAATTGTTGAACTCGGTTTATATTATAGGCTTCTATAATGGTGATTTGTCATGTTCTGTCCCTGGTTCAGTTATATTAAGCTCCATCTATTCTGCCTACTTTTCAAACCTACTAAATATTTCTCTTGCCTTTATTCAAATATTTCCGATCACAACTATATCATCGGCCAATAGCGAAATCAGGTTTGGCCCTTCTTAGTGAAATATGGCTATTGGAGCTTCAATACTTGCATTTTTGGCTAAATATTCTAAGGCTTTTAACCCGTTGTTTGTTTCTAAGATGCCCCTTTTACTTTACATGTGGAACCTTGCACAGAATCGCGTTAGTGGAATGATGGGAGGCCCAATTTTTTCGCTGTAACCTATAGTAACTTTTGCATTTTCCTGTTGACGGCTTGTTTAAAGTCAGTGAATATTTTGTAAAGTTCTTGATCGAATTCTTAGAACTTATCCATTAATTGCATTATAGTAAAGCTCTGGTCACATTGTTAGCTTCCAACATTTTTTTCGCGAAACGATTTGAGTCTTAGTACGTTAGAATTAGAAAGTGTTTGGTAGATGGTATTTAATAGTGTTCTTGGTAAATGCCTAATTTGTATACCCTTTTTTGTGGATTAAGAAATCGCACTTTTCATATGTTCATCTGATAGAAATTCTTAAAATCATATAAGATATATGATTTTATTTTTGGCTTTATGATGAGTTTCTCAGTCATACATCTTCTTCAGTGAGTCACGTGATTCCTATTCCTTTTTCAATCGAATCTCTGTTAGTTTCAGGACTTCGGAATTTCTGGGTTTTAAAATATTCCCATGGATGTTTATAAAATCTTCATTGCTAGTTTTAAGGTAGTTATCTTTTCTACTTTGGTAGCCAGTTACCTGCTATTTCTTTCATTTAACGTGTTATTCTGATTTTACGAATATTTTTTTCTATTCCCCCAATACTCCTTTGTTTCATCGTTTTTCTTGTTGCTTTCTTTATACGTTTCTAGTTTCTATATCGCTCATTTTCAACAGTATTTCGCACTCTTTTAAATTTGGAGCAGCAATATACTTTATGATGTTCGTTTTCGTGTTCTTTCCTTGTCTCTATTAGACAGTCTTCTATCGTGTGTCGGAACTTACACCTTGTTTTATTTTCTTTTAATTTTACGCTGTTCCACCATGATGCCGGTTCGTTGCGCAGGTTATTGTGTGTGGAGATTCTGGCAAGGAAATGACCAATACCTTAATTCGCTTATTTTCTGCTTCTTAGGTATAAATAGTTTCCCCTATATCTGGCATTTATTAGAGTTTGTTTAAGACACTAACGTCATGAAGAGTGTATTTTTATGATTCCTTAGTTACTTCTTGGATAAACCAGCATGTCTTTTTGGGAAGGTTTTTGGGAAACGCTTGTCAAGCGATTCTTCCTTCTGACGCAAAATACATCCATAATATGTTTTTTATTTAGGGAATAAGTTACATCCTTTACCATTTCTGTCTGATATAGAATACCCTGCAGTAATTGATCGAGGACTGAGTTTCTATTCTTTCAGTAACTATAAAACTGGTTCCAAACCGGTGTTCTCTTGTTTCAACAAATTGTACTCTTCTTTCCTTTCTACCTAATTTTTTGATTACCTGTTATATCCATGTTTTTGGCTTCCAATTCCTTAGCTACATGGATAAAGAATCCTCGCTGTTATGAGCTAAATAGATTTCATGGTAGTATATTCATCGTTTTCTATCTTAGCGCCTTTTCATTCTTGATTTTTTACAAGCCGCGCCCCAGTTAACCCTATCGATAAAACCTGGTAAGGGCTTGGGATCTGCAGAGGCGTCTGGAAAACTGTTCAATACATCCTCCAGCTGCCCCAGGCGGAGTTAAAATGATGATTTAACTCATATTAGCTCACATAATATTCAATATTATTTAAGCAGTCAACTAAACGTTATTTGATAAAAAAAATTTGTGAAATAATATTCTGATATATAACTCGAATAGACCACGAGCAGCAATTGGTCTCTTATCCAAATAAAACTAGGCGTTTGCACTCATATAGTGTATTCATATTATTTTAACATGTTTTTTAACATGAGGACAGTAAAAAAAAACATAATTCATCAGCACAGAATGTTCAAAATTCTAGGACTTAAGGCACTTAATAACAATCGCAACCACTTAGAGAAAAGTAGAGAGCTAAGGAGGAGAAAAATAATGTAATTTAGTGGTATGGTAACTTATCTTCTTAAACCATACAAATATCTAATTCAATTTTTACTAATATTTTGCTTTTCCATGAACAATCGAGCGTTGCCCCTCTCGTTGTAGTATGTATATCCCATATCTAAATTTAATTGTTTCCCAAATATTGCCATTCTTAATAGTTGATACTTTACTCAATTTTAGAAATGATAGAAAGTAAATCGTATAACTCTTAGACAGATTTCATTGAAGTCAAGGTAAAAAGTAAATAAATTTTAAAGTTCTAACCAACAACAACTAGAATTTATAATCCATTCTTATTCTATACCTAATAGAAACCTTAGTCTTATTTTATCAGCTGTTCGCCTCAAATCGATTAAAAGGCTATTTCTCTGCCGTTTCAAATTGTGAAATATTGCACATCACACCTTTTCATGCCGCATCGGTTTTATGTGGCAGTCATATGTGGGGCCCAAATCCCATTAATATCTGTTGCTGCCTCAGCTTCCGGGCTAAATCCCCGCATTTTTTACATCGATACCTTATACAAAATTGTGACACAGCGAGAAATTCGAACGGGTCGGTCGTATTCCGGGGTGGTTTTTCTACTTTATCCCACTAATCGGTCAGAAGGGGCCAGTTTATTGAAACGAACGCCTCAAGAGAAACAAACACCTGCTTACCTGGGGCTTGGACGACCCGCTACGAAACACGGTGCATTTTTCTGTTGGGCTTATCGTTAAGATTGCAATGTTGCCATATATTTCATAACTTCTCAAAAAGGCTTTTTCTTTAGATTAACTATAATTAGGAAATATAGGATTGAAATGTAGGTAAAAGTTTTCGAAATCTCTATACGATAATTTACTATTACAATTTTTAGTTAGATAAGTGTGTCAAAACGTTGGTGTTTATGATATGCGACATGAAAATTTTTAAGTATATTAAACACACTTCCTGTTTCTTCTTTTAGGCTGCCTATAAACTATTTTAGAGATCACAAATCCATGGTTTCTACTGCGGTAGGTAGGTATTATAGCTTTTTCAAAGAGCTTAGCCCCGACTATCAACATATTACCGCATTTTTGCCAAATATATTCTTGCTTAAAAGATAAAGCAGATGTTATTTTGGGTTTCTCTCTCTGTGACAAAAATATCTGGTTTTATGTTTTTTTTTTTTTAATTATTTGAGGTTAATTTGATTTTCCTAAGAATTCGTTTGCAACACGATTTTCTAATTACTTAAAGCGAACCTAACACCGGAGAGTCGTGTATGCCATATCCCGGCTTCTGGTGTGGAGTTCGTGAGCGCTACCAGCCAAACTGGAAAACTCCGCTGGTGTTATACGGGGTTGCTAGGCACGTTCTACTAAGCAAGAAACATAACCTTAATTTACGGTTCAATCTATTGGCTCCTTGATTTTTTCTTAAATAACAACAATCTCACAATGAAACTTAAAAATAAGGAAGGACCACAAAAAATATATTAAATATTAAGGGTACAATATGAGGATTGTACAGAGACAAATTCTGTTGGTAAACTCGGTACTGTATGCCTTACACCTAAAAACTCTTAGCACAAGTATCCGATTTGATTGGTATTAATATTAATACAGATATGTAAATCGAAACGTATGAATTAGTAAAGACATCAATAATAAAGGAATATTAATGATATTATCAATCAATAATAAAACAAATATTAATGATATAAATCGTTAGAAAAAAATGTATAAGAGTTTTCTTAAAGCTTGGTAACAACAATAAGATAATAAAAAAATTAATGGGAACAATACCACGCTAGATCTGAAGGTCTGCTGCTGATAAGGCTGCAAGCTCTGCAGCTAAGCCACCTGCTTGAGAGTGAGTGTCCTCCGCTCAAAAAGGTGAAAGTGAGTTTGAAGGGGAAACCTTGTAGTGGGACCCGGTAGTGAAACCCGGTCGTGAAAACCCGGTCGTGAAAACCCGGTCGTGAAACCTTGTAATGGCTTCTGGCCACTATAGTAAAACCCTGTAATAACCCAATACTAATTAGACTAAGCCCCTACTTCAATGAATAAATTATAGCCCTCTTTTCATAATATTATATATTATTTTTTTATAAAACATATCATCGTAAAAATGTTCAATGGATTTTCAGTTACCATCAACAAATAAAGAAATACAAAAGGTGCAAATAACTGGAATATGTACAGAAATAGGTATAAACTACCCCTAAATAATATAAACTTCCCCATATGATCAAAACTAAAGTTACCTTAAGAAAAAAGTTCAGATATAATAAAAGGAAAACGTTAAAATATCCTATAAAATGCAATGCAACTGGTGGTCGACGTAAAAAAAATAACGCAGATAGGAACAATTAAATAATTAAATTATACATAAAGAAACTTTAGCAATATTTACCTCTCTCGAGTTGGTTTTATAAGGTGAGCTCGGAAAGCCTCTAGAAATAATTGGAAATAACCATTAGCGTTATGGCGACCATGCGCCAGCAGGCAGTAAGAAAAAAATATTCCAGAAAAGCCTTACCTTGTGTAGTATTAACATCCCAATAAATCGGTTGTGTCAAACATTAATTACGGACAACTTTAAGATCCCCAGAAGGGTATTATAGCAGAAAATACTAAAAGGATGAGTCACCTACAACTATACTTCAGCAAAACACTTCCTCACTTCCCAATAGGTATTTCTAGAAGAACGAGATCATCGGTTTCAAATCAATTTGCCTTTGTGACTTCCAAGTGATTTAGAGAAAACAAACGTCAGTTCAGAAAAAATGGTAAAGCCAAGAGCAATGATCGAAATGAAGAAATAGTGGATACGAGGAATACCTCTAAAATAATAAACGAGAAACAAGAGTTGTAAAACGACTGCGAAAGCAACAACTAACGAGCTAAAACTAAATTTTTCAAATCATTCTAAATAAAATAATAAATTTGTAAAAATCCCAATCGACAGCAACAATTAAGTAAAAATAACCCATTACTAATATTCAAGGCTACCAATCGAATATTACAAACCTTAAAGCATGCCACTTGAAAAGATGAATGTAAAGTAGAAATCCCAAATATCAAAGTCCACAACTATCGGTAAGAAGGTGGAACTACAAAATAACCTCAAAATCCACTAAAACATAAGAAAGGAAAGCAAACATTGACGTTTGTGAGAAAAATAAGGGAAAACCACGAGGAAATATGTGAGGGATATGCCTTAAATCCCCAGAACATTATGAGAAGAAACAACAATGAGCAATCTATGCAGAGATCAACAAGCCTCATAAGAAAATAAGCAACAGGTACTAGTTTTTACTATTGACGAAAAAGAAAAATGACTAACAATTATTCTCGAATTAACAGGTAAATAATAGCAGCAGATTCAGCCTGAGATTTCAGGAGAACTATTCAAACCGAAAGTAGTATATAAATTTCACCGATCTAATAAGGATCAAAGGCAGTTTATTAACTCAATTCTTAAATACAAAACTATTATTATAATATAACTAAGCAAAGTTAAACTAATATCACAATTATTCTTATGTTTGTAGTTATAAACCTAAACGAGCCAACAGATTATGCACTCTAAAAAGATAATATGGTCACAAGGTGCTGCAGGACAACATAAGAAAACAGTGTTACAATAGTTGATCCGTATTATGTATTTAATACATGCTGAAACGGGAATCCCACTGAACTTATTAACAACAAACTAAATAAATGAATTTATAATTAATTAACCGAACTCAACTTAACTAACTCAATAACTATTGCCAAAAAATATACAAACCTTTTGTTGTTAAATGCAGTATATAAAATAAAATTTATAATTTTTATAGTGGCAAAATCAGACTGTTAGACGATGATAAGCCTCAAAAGCTCTAAGTACATTATTATATCATTGGTCCACGTCCCTTTTTCATACAGCAGGGCAAACCAGGATCATCTCTATGAATCTTGATATTTTTAAATAGTAGTTTGTATAATAAAAGAACCTCTAGCATTCCCATCATTCCTCAGAACTGATATAGATCCTGTAATTAGTTATCGTAAAAAAAACCTGTAATGTACAGTGTGCACCAAGCAGCATTCGAAACATTTTAAGTCTTGCTCTGTAAACGGCTTGGATGGTTAAAAAAACCTCCCGCGTTCCCAATGATATTCTGAACCGAATGTCTTTTATATCAGCTACATATATTTTTAAAATATTTTGTAATTAATACCGTTGACATTTTTAGAGATAGTTTAAGAGAATCTCGTGAATCAAAACGTTTCGTCTTTATCAGCCCCCATTTTTAATAAATCCTGTAATAATTAATGATGTTAAGGAATATCTTTGAGCTAATCAAGCGGTAGGTATTAGATGCATTTTAGCCCTGCAGTTATTTAAGACCGATATTAATGCTGACGTTAACTGGTTCAAAGAGCATGAAATACTGGTTAACCGCTCAGGCCTCGTGTCACGTTTCACCCCGTCTGGTCTAAAATCTGCCGTCTCTCCTTTGTAGGCGCAACATCAAAAGTGCCGACTGAGAGTGGACCTTCAAGTCTTTTGTTAATGTTTGTTGTCTGTCCTAGAATATTTGATTATGTTTTGAGCCTCGAAGATACAAATTTGGTATACTATCATCAGAAGCAAGTTCTCTAAATATGTATAATTCCCTCGTAATTCGAGTTTCTAGTCAGGTTCTCTTAGTCTTCTGTTATCATTGTAAATTCTTGCCACTTCTTTCATTTTTTCCTATCTTGACATATTTGTATACATTATTTGCTCCTTTATTCTTAGATTTCATTAATTTTATATTGTTTGAAATTATGTTTGTCTTTTTGCATCTTTAATCTATTAGTTGTAAGATAGTCTATATACATGTTTTTCTTTTTAGGCTACTCTTTTCGTATCATAACTTGTTTAGTGCTACCATCTTCATCAATTCTTTAATGCTTTCACAAAGTTCATTTTGATCCAAATTTAGTATTTTTCTCGAACTTCTAAAGTGTTTAGTGCTCACTACATTTTTGTATTAATATTTTTATTCTTCAATTTCTTAAGATTTATTCTTTGGTGAATATCCCAAGTTTTAACAACTTCGTCAATAACGTACTTATCATAGTTATCTTTGTTTATTAAAACTTCCTGTTTGACTAATTGTATTAACTCGCGTTTAACATTGTTATCATTTGAAACTTGGGAACACGTGCAACGTTTTTCAAACGGTAACTTGCATTATCCATAGCAATTATTGAGCTTACGTAAATCGTTCTTCAAACATATTAGAGTTCATATCCTTGTGGCAATATTCTATTTATTTTTCGATTCCAATGTCAGCAGGCTGCCCTTAGCGAAACCGTGGATATTTCCTATGTGTGTTACAATTAATAAAATTGATGTCCTTTTCCAGATCGTGAACGGAGGCCATTTGACCAACCTTCCGTAAAAGCTTATCTTAAGATCAAACGGCTTTCGTCCTGCCAAAGCTTATTTTCCCATCATTTGTCCAGGCTTCGTCTAAATAATGAATGCGTTTTCCTTCAGAATGCCCATGTCATTTTTTTTACAGATAACCTCTTCTCCACCGTACGATTTCTCCTCTCTAAATTAACAAGGAGTTTCTTTAAAATATTTTCGAACGAATCGATTTCAAACTCATTATTAATATGTGTGGGTCACTTTTAATAGCCTCTAGAATCGAGTCCAAAGTTAGATTTTGTTTCAATAAAAACCCTATGGATGATTTTTCACAACAAATTTTTTACTTTGCAGTTTTATCTTCTGTCAGCTCCAATTCTATTTTACCTGATTTTGGCTTTCCCGCAGTAGCTCCTACTTTTTCTCCCTTTAAAATTCCATGGATAGTTATTTTTCCAACTCTGATTATTAGGAAACACCATCATCCACGATTAAGTTAAAGTTTTCATCACTTTTGATATAATTCGACACAATCCTAATTATGATCGTTATTTTTGTCGTTTTGGAGGAGACATCTTTATTATTCTGAACTGATGCGCGACGTGTATACTGACAGTGTATACGGTTTAGAATCCAAACTACTCATTTATTACCTACTTTGTGGCCTTTACATGTTCCATTACTGCGCATTCCAAATGGACAAACTATAGCATTTGCTCCTGAATAAATTGATACTGTTTTAGGCCATGGTGATACTGAATCAACTATTGATCAATGTAAAGTCGATTTGATTGTGAATATAGTTCTGGTAATTTTCATGTCTACAACATACTCAGGGCTAAGCGCATCAGGTTTTAGTGATGATCCTAAGGCTTCCTTCCCCCCTACCAAGATTGAATAATGCAACCAGCAATTCCCTTTATTTATCTGCTGCGATATTTTTGACTTTAATAACTATTTAATATCTTCATAAAACTAATGTAGTTAGCTACTTGTCAAATGTCAGTAAGCCTATCGATTTGGTTTGAACCCTTAAGCAGTATTTATTCGTTTGGGTATGATATGAAATCGATGACGATATCAGTTTATCTATTTAAATATTAACGTAGTTTGAACATTCTTATTTCGTAAGCTTAATTTGTGTTTGGTTAAATATACAGGGATGTCCAAAGGCCTAGAATAAAATTCATATTTTTGCAGCAAGCAATGTATTCAAAAAACGTTGAAACGTGGTAACTGATTTAAATTTTTCACATTTTTTGGTTAAATAAAAAAAAACCCAACCCCCTAAACCCAGTTACTCCAACTTCTTTTTTTCAAATGGAAATCAATGTCTTGTGGGGACTCGTTGAAAAGCACAGGAAAAATGGAATGCAGCCACACCAAATAAACAAGTTTTATGTTTGCAATAACTAAGGCCACGAAAGGCTATCCGTGAGGGTACAGTGGCCTGTTATATGTCTTAAATTGTCAACGTTGTCCAAGTGCCGAAATATGCACACTTGGTGCACTTCACGACTCCTTTAAGACATACCAAGCTAAAAGATACAACCATCGTTGAAAAGGAAAAGGAAGAACGACAGATTCAGAAAACTCACCACGAAACTAAACTGCAACATTTTTTGCCGATCTAAAAGAAAAAACCAAATCATGCACAAATAACGAAGAAGTTGAAGTTTTAAATTTCGATTATCGATAAAGGTTCCATCAGACGAAGTATTTCACAAGGGTCAACTTTGGACTTACAACTTCTGCACCCATTGAGGTAAAACCAGTAAAGCTAATTTTTTTATATGTTGATTGACACCGTTCTTGAATAGCTGTATGTTGTAATTTGGGAGAAACAGATGTCCTGGGAGTGAGTTCTACAGTGATACAATGCGCCAGATAAAGGAGTCTTTGAAAAACGGAGCTCTAGGTGTTTCCAGTTATACGACGAACGGGTGCACTTTTGCCGTCTATCGTGTCTGTCCAACAGGCGCTGCTGGGAGCAGAATGAGGCGAGCCAAATCCTGGAAAAATCTGCCGTGAAAATATCTGCAAAACAGGGAGATCGCGGCCACATGTCTGCGATGTTCCAGACTATCCAGATCCGGATTAACGACGAGACATACAACTCTCCTCTGAATTTAATCCAGCAGCTTTGATGAGACTTCTGCCAGAAAATCGCTGAATAAGGTAATATATTTTTTGTAAAATTTACTCTTAATACAAAAAATTCCTGAATCGTTCCACAGCTTAGTCCCGTACAATCGCTGCTTTGGTGTAATCGAGAAGTTTCTGAAGAAAAAAAGTTACGTCTTTTCCCCTACCGAATATTCCAAAAATATTCCGCAGGCATCGCATTTGTTACTAACAGGATAAACTAGAATATGATCAATTATTTATTTATTAGACATATTCTAAAAAAGTGATTGTGCATGGCAAGAAAGATTCAAAATTTTTACGTATCGCATATTTCAGTATATTTCTATTTTAAAGCTAAGTGAAAATCACATCACCGTCAAACCAACTCTTCCAGTACACAGAACACATTTACCCGGCAAAAAGAGCGAAATATAAAGCAGCTAGCCATCAACTATGTTCCTCCTGATAAAATTAACTTTTTCCGAGAACTTAAAATTAAATTTCCGGAGAAGCTACTTCTACAGGAAATGTGATATTTGGTACTGATGATGATGAAGAGTAAGCCAGTGATTGAAACACCTTTTTGATCTCTTTTCAAAGACTCCCAGCATGTTATATATTTTTTCTAAATATATTTAACTTGATATCTATAATCTATTATTTTTTTTCCTTGATAAACACAAAACTTCAGCATTTTGATGCAAAGGGCGAGCAGCTTAATTTTTTTAATTTTATTAAAAAATATAATTTTTTTAAGAGATCTTAAAATATGTATGTTCGTATGAAACATACTGTTATTTGTACAATGGGACACGTATTAATTGGTGACCTGTACTGAAAATTGAATTTTTCAAACAGTTTTTTCTAATTTGCCATTATAAGGTGAAAATGGAGGTGCCACACTTTTGCAGCAAGGTCCTCAATTTGCCTTAACTTTAGTTTGTTGAATTTTTAATATTTTACTTGTTACAAGCAATCATTTTCTGAGTCAGAGCAATCATTAAACACTCGTTCAATAATATAGATACCATTATTTTTATTTAATTTATATGTTAGTGAATTATCGGAAAAAAAAACAGATCTTGCAACATCCTCGGATTCATTTTCGCTAAGCAGTATACACCGAAGCGATATCAGAGCAAACGACTTGACCAGATCCCAAAGAAAACAAAAGTATTTTATAATGGGCGGTTTTTAAGTCTGGGTCGCGACCCGGTGCATTAAAAAGAGCAGGTGCATTGCCTTTTTTTTATCTCGGAATAAAAAAACGTAGGCTGCCAGGCGCTTTTTCATTACGAAATCCTATGGGTCATAAATAATTCGGAACCGTGCCGTTTCTTCATAATTTATTTGTTTATATTATCATGCCTTATTCAACATACAGGTTGTGTATGTGTATGGCGCAATAATATTTTTGCCTCTTTTACATATGACATGAGTATTCTCGTCGAAAATTTGCGTTATATAGAAATAATCATATCTTTAAGCATGCATTATTTACCTTCCCGCGGCGATACCATAAAGCCCAATAGGTATATAGCAGTTATATTTTTCTATATTGAAATTATTGCGATTTGCTAACACGCTGAAATGTATTTTTGCTTATTTTTGATATACGCAAGTGCCAAAAACACAAAATTCATTTAAGTCAGAGGGAATGAATGGATGGATGTAATTTTATATTTTTGAAACCGTCTTATAAATAAAATAATCAAACATTATTTCTAAATCCGATTAACAGAAATACCGTAACTCTGCTTCAAAAATACTAATCACCCTTTCAAAATACTCCAAAATGAAAGTTTGAATTTTTCCCTAATCTACGAAAACGTAGAAAGGTTTCTGATATATTTGATATTTTAGTTTAGGCTCTGAACTTAGGCCCTAAATCTGAGAAACAGAGATTTGATTTTAAATTCAGACTTTGTCTGCTCACCTCAGATTTTAGTTCTATAATCATAAATTATATCCTAGTAGTCGGCGATCAAGGTCTGCATTCAAATCTTAAGATACGTATGTACTCAGAGTTAAATTCATATCTTTCAAATCTTAAATCATGCTTTATTCTCCTAATTCAGACTTTATTCTATGGAAATGGCAATTTAGACTTTCATAGTCAAATCTTTAAATTCTGAAATCATACCGTTATTTTTAAATTTAAAACAGAATTCAGGCCTTAAACTCCTAATTTAGACGTTGTTCTATAATTTTGGACTTAAAGATAAAATTCAGACAGAAGTAAAACTGGACAACATTTGTTCATTAAATTTATGAGCAAATCAAGGAAAAGCTTCTCAACTGTTCTAACGGATTGAGATCATTTTGGTCAGTCGCCAAAGCTTTGACAGGGTTTGTTAAAGACGTCAATCCCACCATTGATTAAAGATGATGGCTCAAATATAGCGGAAGCAGCCAAAGAAAAAGCGAACATTCTTGCCAAAATTATTGCATCAAATTCTACTTTATATCCTCAAGGAAAAACTCCCCCAACTGTCGCGAGAGTGAATTCATGATTGCCAGGTCTCGTATTTCGCCAACGCGAAGTGAAACGAATACTTAAATACCTAAACACTAACAAGGCCACAGGATCGAATGGCGTTCCCGCAATAGTGCTTAAGAAATGTGCTGCTGAACTAACAGCTCCATTATGAAGGCTTTTCTGCATATCATACAGAACTGCATGATTTCCTTCTAGCTGGAAATACGCTCAGGTGCAACCAATCCCGAAGAAAGTAAAAAACGATTCCAAATAACTACTTTCCAATTGCCTTAATTCCCATAATGTCCAAAATCATGGAGAAAACTGATCGAGGAACAGCTACTAAAATATCTCGAATCGGTAGGCATCATAAGCGAACGCCGGTATGGCTTCCGCAGGCACAGATCAACGAGAGATCTCCTGACTTACGTTACCTACTTGTGGACTAAAGCCATCGAGAGCTACGACGAATCTCGTGCAGTGGCACTCGACATAGCATTTATTAAGGTGTGGCATGACGGATTGTTAAGCAAATTGACAGCATACGGACTACCACCAGCACTGCGTCTATGGCTTTCCAATTTCTTAAGGGGTCGTAGCATCCGAGTCCAATGACCGCTGCTCGTTCCTAACACGAGCGAGCAAATCAAAACAAATTTAAAATTTAAACAAATTAAATTTGTAAAGGGACATAAATCCAGAAACTCTTACTTAATCAGTTATATCGAAAATTATTTATTTAACCTATTAAACTGTAAACTAAAAAATAAAAAATCATCCAGTCCAGATGGGGTTCTTATGTTCTCAATAAAATAAGTACTAAATTTAATTATTGCTCAGCTGAATTATCTCGTCAACTTGTCATTTAAAACAGGAACATTCCCAGAAAAATTAAAATGTGACAGGGTAGTTCCACTTTAAGAAAGGAAATCGAGAGAATGTAGAAAATTACAGACCAGTCACTGTCACAAATTTTTGAGAGTGCCTTTCTCCGCCGTTTTTTGTTTTTTTTTTGAAAATTGTGATATCTTCATTGATAACCAACACGGCTTTCGTTCCAAACGAATCTCACAAACAGTTAGATAGATTTCATACGTACTTAAAAATGTGTGAGAATGTTGTATCGAATATCAATGGTAAGGACATGAAAAACGGTGATTCTGCCAAATTTTTGGGCATCCACATTGATAGAAATCTAAACTGAAAAATTCATATTTGGGGATATATCTGGGGAAACTCGACTTTTTTCGACAACGTTTTATATCTCAAAAAAGAGTTGTAAGAAGCATTACAAATCTGAAAAACGACGAGTCATGTAAACCATCGTTTGATAGTTACGGTATTCTTACCTCCACTGGCCTGTATATTATACAGCTATGTTGCTATTTAGATCAACCTTTTTAAATGTTGGTATTCATATAAGGAATAGTTCCCAATATTATGTTTCGCAATGTCGATTTGATGTAACATAATGCGATAAATATTGATTTAGTCATATTATATAAACCCTTACACTAAACAACGCCTGGAATTACTGGATAAAAAATAATAGCAATGTTTTCAAAACTTTCCGCATTTGTCTACGCGATAATTGCCAGTGTAATCTCGAAAGCTTCCTTTATATTGCGGTTACGTCCCTGTGAGCAACTCTGTAAATTAACTATTTTTCCTACCCTTTGAAATCTAGACGATAGTGCTATGGCTCGCTTACAAAGAATTTAATCAGACCGTCTTATTTTATATGCATAATATTATTAAATTTCCTGTCAAGTCCGCCCTCCACAAAGGATAAAAGTTATAAAATAAAATTTATACCTCCGTATCTCCACCATTAAAAGTTAGAGATAAAATACGAGAAAAACCGAGTCATTGTCGTATTAGCTGGAGATTAATATCAGGATTACATCAATTATGCTTATAATATGGGTCATTTATTCCTTTTAGTTGTTCTTGTTTTTATGACAGTAGCGTAGAAGATATAATATATTAGTTTCAGTTGGATAATATATCAAAAGGATGGCAACAGAAAGCACCTCGAGATGCCTCGGATTATGTCTGACGTTCTTCGATATTTGAATGTCTGGTTTGTCATAAAATGAAATAGTTAACTTTTTCCACTTAACTTGACAATGGGCTACTATATAGGGCTAAAATACATAAAACACGAGTTCTAGCATCTGCAATAATGGATGTAAATATGCAGAAAAAAATATCCCTTAAACTAGTGAGATGGAAGCGCAGCCAGTTGCAAATGCTCTTCTAGATGAACCGAATAACACACCCTAAGGTTCACAGATATTGAGCTGGATCTTAGGTAAAAGTGGAACTATCTCTTTATCAAACGATACTTGCTGTGTAATGAGCTGCTCATTCTTTAGGTGTCTTTGGTCTTCGTGGAGTTGCTTGTGGCTCTAAAAAGAAGTTATATGGCTATTAATGACATAAGTGTTCACTTGGAAAACCAGAATAAATCTTGAGCTCCATATTGCGCACGCAAAATTGAAGATTAGAGAAAGTGGAAAGCTGGAAAGAGGAAATGTCTAAATTTTCTCTCTCCAAGCAATTCATAAGTATCAATTGTCTGAAGAGAATCAACAAACCATCATGGTAAAAAGAGACCTGGACTAAATTCTGCAGAAATAGCCATTTCATTATTCAGCAGTTTGCCGAGACTCCCGGAGGATGACCAAAATCATCGGTAGCTGATAGAATATAAAGCAGATTCAGCATGTCCTCAAGAACTGAGTCATTTCACTAGAGACCTGAATCTTTCATGGGAGTGTTCCGAATTACTTGCCTCCAGATTATATGAAAATAATCTACTTTCTGCTGATATTATAATTCGTAGTAAAAGAAACCAGGATCACCTGTATTTTTTCTCTAAGCAAATTAGCCTTGTATCTTGGACAAAATGCATCTGACAAAATACACACCAATCGAAGTTCGAAATATATCCATTTACGAAAGGGTAATAATTTTGGCTCAATGCCCATTTTTCATTCTTCTAACTGAAAAATTAATGTAGAGCATCAGTGGGGGATCTGTTTCGATCTAAAAATGATAAACTTCCATCTTAGTCAGTAAAGTACATGCAGAAAATACAATCTTTGGGACAGTAGGGCTAAGGATCAGCACTAGTTTAACAGGAATTGGCCTTTGAGATATCTCATAGTTTAAGGAAAACAAAGCATACCTGGTCAATTAACCTTAAGTTGCAAGAGGGAATCATAGTTCACTCTTGAGTATCAAGTTGGGGCTTTGTGAAGGCTTCAAACCGAAATAGGCTTCGTTTTGGCCACTTGACATGCTGATTTCCTGGGACTGGTATGGAAAACGTTGGAATATTTAATTATCCTTGCATAAGGCAGCTTATTAAATATTCATATTTTACCGCATCAATAGACGATATTGAATCGAAGGCTTGATGCTCATATGGCTGAAAATTACGTTGAATTAGTGGAAAATATGTTGTTCAACCTTAATATTCTCGGTTGTAACATGATCATAAATATTCACTCCCTCCACAGCCACTTAGATCGGCTTCCAAAGAACCGACGTGATTTTAGTGAAGAACAGGAGAAAGATTCCATCAAGACATTAAAACTGTGGAACACCGATAGCAAGGAATATGAAATAGCCACATGATGATCGACTACTGCTGAAGTATTTCACTATACTGTCCTGGTAAACTTTATGTAGGTATTAAGAAGTCATATATAAGAATATTTAAAAAAGAAATATATATATTTATCTACATATAAAGAGTTAAAAAATCACAACATGTCAAATGGGCTGTGCAATAATTCCTTTCAGAAGTTGTAATGGTACCCGAAAATTTTCTAGAGCATAGGGCTAAACTCAATTCATACTGTTGTGTCTGGGGTACCTCAAGGGTCAGTTATTGGTCCTCTGCGTTTTCTAATGTTTATGAACGACTTGCCAAAATATGTTTCAGGAAAAATAGTCATGTATGCTGACGATACCACTCGTATACTTAGTGATAGGGCTGCGCAAGAACTTAGTATTAAGATCGAAACTGCTGTGAATGGAATGAGGAAGTGGTTTGAGGCAAGTAGGTAAGCATTGAATGTGGGTAAATCCAACATTGTCCTATTTGAAAGTAAATATGTTTCTGTGAGTGATATGCCTTTTCAATATCCTTTAAACTAAAATATTGGGTCTCTTTGTAGACCCTAAATTGATTTTCAGCGCTCATTTAAAAACCCTTTACTTAAAATTAAATTCTATATGTTACACTATTAGATGTTTGAGATAGACAAAAATTCTGGAGTGTGTGTATTATGGCTACTTCCATTCCAGAAGGACCTATGCTGTACAGTTTTGGGGTGGTCAAGGCTTACGCATTCGGATATTTAGAGCTCAAAATAGATGTATCCGAATAATCCACAGGCTTGCCCCGCGGGCATCATGCAGAACTTGTTTTAGGGATAGCAAAATTGTGACCTGGCCAGGGTGTTATATTTACAGTATTCTATTGGACACTCATAATTGTAGAAAACATTATCCATCTACTTCCACTAACCAGGAATATGTTCCGTAAAGATTTACTCAGACCAGCTTTTCCACACAGCAGTGCATATCTGAATAGTCCATTCTATCAAGGAATAAAACTATATAACTTGCTTCCTGTGGAACTAAAAATGGCTAGCATTAATCTATTTCACAGAAAAATTAAAGCAATGCTTATCAATAATATCGTTTATGATGACTGTAAGTTTAAATGGTTTGAGTGTACTTAATTCATCCATATACGAGCTGCTTATGTAATGTTGATGCACTTGTTTATTGCTGATGTTCTTCTGTTTTAATGCATTATCCTTTAGATCGTTTTTATAATTTATGTAACTGATATTTAATTGTGTGTTTGTAATGTGATTTTATTTTTGTATTTGTAATTTTACCTTCGACATTTTTACTGTACCTAATGCAAATATTGTAAAATGGCCAATAAACGATTTTAAATTAATGAATATTTATTAATGTATACTACCAAAGAAAATATGTAATTGTAATTACTATTTACTTTGATACTGTCATATTGGCTGGTCAAACCAGAAAAGATGAACCAAACTACAACTTACATTAAAGAGCAAAACTATTTTTTCCAAACGAATGCACTAGACATAATATGATATTTCGATTGATGCCTACTATAAGTTGCCAACATCTGTCGTACCTTATTGATATCGATAGTGGACCACAAACAAGTAATTCTTAACAAAAAGTGGGCCTAAGTTACATTCTCACAGAAACTGCAATTCTGCAGATTTCGTCAGCCTTCCTAGATTTTTACGGCTCTAATCTCATGCAAAGTAAGCATTCACGAACTTATAATTATATGTAAAACAGCTATATTAGCCTGTTGTACTTGTAACCCGCTTGTAAGAAATAAAGTTTTAAAAAATGCTCTTCTCGTATTCGAGTTAGTAGCTCCTAGTAGAGTTTACCTCTAGGATACTAATTCACTTAATCAACTAAATAATTTCAATATATTTTTGAATGTGTAAAACTGGACTACACCACTGTGCTGCAAGATTCATTTCATGTGAATTGCTTCCCTGCCCAAAATAGACATTTTTCTCTATTATGAAGTAGATTCGCCGCTTTGAAATTAATGGTGCTCTTAAAAACAATGCACGAAATAAGAACACCACCTATTAAGATGGAAGATATAAGTGAATTAATTAAGAATATCTATGATGGAATGATAAGCTTAAGACATTTATATAATAACACCGACGAATTAGAGAGAAGATGCCTATGTTTTCAGTTATTGCCTTGGAGGTAAAATCCTTTCATCAATACACTTTTAATGTAATAGCTTTCACCAATTTTGTGTTCATTCTAGTTCAATATTGAAAATCATTAGTTAGACTTGATATTCCCGGCATTTGAAATCAAGACTCATATTGAGCCTTAAAGTCCTTGCCATAAAACGATCTAACGTATTATTTTGTGCTTTGTCGTTTACCTACACTCGGTAATTGAGACTAAAATTAATTCCATTTATCATACCATGTTGCATCCCAGTGAAAATTGCTTTTTACATTAGCTCTAGTTTAACAATTACCCCAGGCTGAGTTTTTTTAAAAATCCTACATAATGGTTGAGCCTTATACTAATGCATAGGCCATTAACAAATTGACACCTAAAGTGTGAAATATTGTAAGGAAAACAAACAGAATGAATATACAAATATTGTCGATATATGATAAAGTTTGCAAACAAAAATTTTAAGAAAGAGTACCTAGTCCAAAAGCTGTTTAAAATTTGAATTACAGAAACAATATAATATTTTTTGAAAAATGGCGTGATGTATGAAGAAAAGATTCAGCCCTATTTTGCATATTGCGTTTCAAAGGGGAATAAATTATTCAACAAAATGTTTGTTGATTTCGGTGCCATCAAAACCTTATATAATATTTGAAATACTGTAAATTCATGTATTTGCCATGGCTAACAAATTAATACGTCGATTGCCATTATTCAGTATATTGGAGGCATAGACCACGTCCATATCCGTTATGTGCAAGTTACTTTATGGATTACGGCTTATAAGTGTGTAAAGTACTAACTCCGAGGATTCCAAAAATAATAATTATATTGAGAACACAAAACAACAAATGACAAGTGTCAGTAACGTAACAAGGCAACCGTCAAATAGTCAAGAATTGTCTTATTATACCGTTCGACTTGACCATTACCACGCGGCATTCCAAGGGCTTTGTCGTGCAGTTGCACTTGTCGTTCCTCACAAAACTCTTTGATCGAGTTTGAAGTAAAAGCTCTATCCATAATGATTCTTTTTGGCACCCCAAACACTTTAATAATTTCAGACACGCACTGTACAACATATTAGCTCTTTGTATTTTTACAGCTCTTATGAAGCAGAGCTTAGTGAAGGTATCAACAATAACAACCAAATAACTATTACCTTTTCGCCTTTTACAAAATGGACGCAAATGGTAGATGTGAATTGTGTGAAGTGGGCGGGGAATTTTTGGTATAGGGTGCAAATAACCTGGTCGTTTTTCGGAAGGAATCTTGTGAAACATACAATTTATACAAGAGTTGACATATTTGCTGATAAATTTGCGCATTTTTGGAAATCAAAAACTAGCAAAGATACGCTCAAATGTCTTGTCAAACGCATAATGACCTATATAATCATGATTGAACCTAAAAACTCGCCATCTGCAAGCTTTTGGAAGAACTACTCGACTTCCATAATCAGTTTTTCTATATACTAGGCCTCTATGTAACTCGTAGTCAATAAATATTGCCTTATTTTCATGCCGTTCACCAGACCGCAAAATTGTCTTAATATTACTTAAATTTTTGTCATTTTCCTGTAAAGAAACTAACCAATTATTCTCTGTGATGACTACAGCATTAACACCTTTACTACAGTCAACTGCAGGGTTCCTGTTTAAACCATCTACATGACTAGTACGAATACCCGGCTTATGCAAAATATCAAAGTTATCCTCTTGCAAGTCCAAGATCCACCTATCTATGTGGCAATTAAGATCTTTTTTCTTTATAACACTTCGAACGGCACTACAATCAGTATATATTTTGACGTGAGTTCCAAGTAATGTCTAAATCTTTTTACTGCACAAACAATAGCGAGAGTTTCCAGTTCAAAGGAATGATATCTCTGTTCAGTAGGAGAGAGAGCATCCCAGCTAGACCAAACCGTCTAGCGGCAGTATACAGAGTGATTGGTTTGAGACTGTCAAACAAGGTTAATATGGGAGTACACATAATGGGCTGCTTTAAACTTTCAAATGAGTTTTTCTGCTCCTTTGCCCAGACCCACGGGACATTTTCTTAACAAAATGGTAAGAGGCTTAGACTTCTATACAAAACAAGGTACAAATTTTTGAAAGTGTCCAACTAACCCAAGAAATTGGCGAATTTGATGAATATTCCTCGAACACGCAAAAATTACTGATCGCAGATGTATTTGTAGGCCTGTGTTTTACTTGCACATCTTCTGCGATACATCACAGACATTCTATTTGTTTGGAAAGAAAATAACACTTCTCCAGGTTCAAACTAACTCCATAACTTTGCAACCGAGTCAAACCATGTTCAAGCGTTTTGAATCTCTCCTCTACACTCACGTAAAGAATCGTCTAAGTAAAACAGGCTTTTATGGGACCTGAGATCACTTAAAATCTGATCCATGGCTCGCTGGAAAATATACGGGGCATTAGTTAGACCAAACGGGACCTTTAAATATTCGTATTTTCTTTCTGGAGTTATGAAAGCGGTTATAAGAATTGATTTTTCAGAAAGTCTAATTTGATGGTATCTTAAACGACAGTCCAAGCTAGTAAAATAGTTTTGACCTGTAAATCTATCGATTAAATCTTCAATCACTGGTAAAGGATAATTTTCCTTAACAGGTTGTTAACCTGTAATCAACACATAACCTATGGTCACCTTCTTAGCCATTATAACTGAACTAGCATATGGCCTAATTGGCCCCTCGTAAATAAGATCATCGATGATTTCACGCAAATCGATCTTTTCAGGCTCAGCTAACCTACAGGAACAATGGGAATATCAGATTTTAACTTAATTGACATTTCCATTCCAGAAATACAGCCCAATTTTAATCCTTTTTTTGGGAAACAGGCTGGACACTGTTGAATAATAGATCTGATGCGATTATAAATTTCAGACTTATTAACACCAATGCTAACAGTATTAAATTCTGGACACGCTTGTATAGCATTTATATCAAGAGATGCGGACTCAAATAGTAACTTTTGGCCTGTACGTGAATACTTAATTATATGATCTTCTATGAAATTTTTACCTATAAGAATGTCTATACCTGGAATACACTTTTCAACTACAAGTAACTCAGCTGGTAAGGTCACAGAGTCGATAGAAACCTTAAAACATTTAATCCTAATCTACTAACTGAATTATCAGTTATTAATGAGCATTCGCTACCGAATTAAAAACAGTTTTTAATTATCTCCCGATGATGCTAACATGGTTATCGAAACGCTCGTCGATGCAATAATTCTTTGTCGGTATTGTGGATAAAACTCCGATTTAGTGCATTTTCCGAAGTATTTAAACCCCAACATAATTTCTGTAACAAAAATTGGAAAAAAATGGAAAGGAAATGATATTATACTATTTGTATTCAGATCCTGAAAATGAGATGGACATAATAGACAAATAATAAGTTTGCCTCTTCAAAACGTGGCTAATTATAATTATTACAAATAACTTTTCTATTTTAAAACAATACAAGCCCAAGCCTTTTTTCCCGGAAGCCTGACCAAAATCATTTCCATTACTTTGGGTTAGGTTTGGGTAGATCGGGTTAGTTGCGTTTCGCTTAAGCCAGTACGAGCTCGCGCGAAGAAAAGCTTGCGCCATTTTTCACTTAAGCCCGACCGTAATTATTTCCATTTCTTTGGGATAGCTTTGGTTAGTTTTGGTTAGCTTTGGTCCGTTAGGGTTAACTATGGTTCGTCATCTTTCATTTAAGCCAGTACGAGCTTGCGTGAAGCCCGATCGTAATTGTTTCCATTACTTTGTGTTAGCTTTGGTTAGTTTGAGTTCGTTTTGGTTCGTTTGGGTTAGCTATGGTTGGTTGTGCTTCGCTTAAGCCAGTACGAGCTTGCGCTAAAGCCCAACTGTAATCGTTTTAAGATCCTTTAAAGTCATACGCCACTATGCTATATTAGCGACTTCTGATTCGGTTTATATACGGTCGAGTAAGTTTATACTAGCAGGTCTAAATGGTCTAGTGGTCAGATTCTGCGTTTGGGATGTGGACGTTCCGCGTTCAATTCCCGGTATTTTTTTGTGGTAATGTTTGCTTCTTTTTGTAAATTTGGATTAGTTTCAGTTAGTATTGTCCAATTGCGCCCCGGAGCCAGCGAAGTGAATCAATTTGGGTAAGCTCGATTTTTTTTTATTGTTGGTTACGCTCCCGAATCGAGCAAAAGGCTGTGCCTGAAGTGAACAATATTTATTTTTAACATTAAAATGCAATAGCTTTGGTTAGTTTGGGATAATTTTTGTTAGTTGCGACTTCAAAGCGTTTCTTTACTCTGTAAGATAAGGTGCAACCTTTGGCATAATTGTAACAATTCTCCCGCGTCAGTAACCAAAAATTTCCTGATCTTTACATTGCAGCTCCTCAAGCGTCGAACTTTGGGGCTTTTTTTGTGGGATAACCAAATAATTGCGCAACATTTTAATGGTCGAAAACGTCTTTCAAAAGTGTCTAAGAAACGAAAAAAAATGTTTTTGGAAAATTAAAATGGTTGTTAAACTGAAAAATTACCTTTGATTATCTTTAGGCTTAAAAGTGAGCATTTCAGTCATTAGTGAATGTAAGTCACGAGTAGACGGATATGTTTCAATCAATAAAATTTTCCATGCGGACTAAGGCTTCGGAATAGCCTGTAAAGTTTTGTACCAAGCTTCAGCCGGTTCTTTTAATTTCTTAATAGCTAAATGACAAATATTCAAATCGGACCAGCCCACGATACACATATAACGGTATGCTCTTGCGCAGGCAGAACCTCCCACACAGAAACGTGTTACGTCACCCGGGAACGACGCTTTCGATTCTGTTATGTAAGCGTGTATAGAACATATGTTTTGAAATGCAATATTCGCAGTTTTGGGGGATTTTGAAGGACATTTTCGATAATAGGTACGTTCCTAATTATACATGTACGTGTGTTAACTAAAGAATAAAAACAGTTTCATTCCATATTTATATTACTAATTATAATTAATATATTATACATAGTTTTACTCTAGAAAATAATTTAAATGTATAAATGGTTATTTAAGTATTATTTCAACATTTGAGAACTAAGTAAAAAAGTCGGAATGAGATTGGTTGATGTGATGTTTATACTTGCTGCGTAGAATCGAGGGGCACGCGGTCATGGGCACGCGGTCATGATAGTATTGTTTTATAGTTCATTCCTACATAAATAATTTTATTTCTTAATTTAAAAAAATGACGTAAATTCAAATATTCTGTACGCCACTGAAGTGGATCAGCTGAGCAAAGTTCTTTATGATTCTAATATCTTAGCCCGTAACATATCTAAAAATAATAAAAAAAATCCCTTGCAAATAAAAAGTCATTAAGCGTTAAAAAATTATTCAATTTAATTTAGCCCACAAGATATAGTTTTACCTACCAAACTTAAAGTACAATTTTAATTTTCTTTGTATTGACCTCATTATTTAATAGTCAATATTCTGATCCCTTTCAAATATGTTTGCCCTTTTTTACATATTTATTTCATTTCCACTGAAGTAGACTCGGTTTGCAGAGTACTTTTTGATCCCAATACCTTAAGCCATAACATATCTAAAAATCTTAAAATTAAAAGTAATTTTTTACATATTAATTTTTTTATCATTCCATTAAAAATGTTTCAGTGGTTTGTTTTCTTTTTCAATAAACTAGCAAAACAAATGAGTTTTTTTTTATTTTATATTTTCAAGAAATTTCAAGATTTTGTTGGTTTCTTTCCAACAAATCTTGGACTCGAGAACTAATTTCTCGTGTTGTCTTGAAAAACAAGGATCATTTCTTGTCATGATCTTGTCTTGAAATCAAGACAAGATCAAGACAAAATCAAGAAGTTGTCAAGGAAATGACGACCACTACATATCGTACCGGATTTGGTTAAAAAGCAGTTTTTTTAAATATACCATTTTTTAAATATAATACTAATTAACAAAAAGGGAAGGCCTAAATGAAAAAAATATTCTTCGTAAAATTTTCGCTAATGTCTTGACAAGGTAATAGCAAATCTCATATTTTTTTGCTTGTAAGCTAACAAACATATCACAATAAAATCATATACATATCGTAACGGATTTCGTTAAAAAGTAGTTTTTTAAAATATACCACTTAATTAACAAAAAAAAGGCCCAAATGAAAAAAAATATTCTGTATAGAAAATTAACCTTAAAAAAATTTTAAAAGCAACGGGGTTCGAACTCAGGCCGCGCCACTTCCGCCGATAGAGCCGCCGAATCGAGACCTAACCACCTAGTCCACTCCGCCACGAGAGCTGTTGGAACAGAACGATTGAATGCCGAAGACATGGCGCGAGTAGGTACGCAAATCAATGAGCTTTTGTAGCGCTACAAAACCTAACCGATTTTAGCACCCTGGCCCTGGTTCGTATGTGAGCATGTGTAAATATTCCTCCCGGCACGCGTTAAGAAGTTTCACTTCAAACACACTTCAATAATACATGTTGCTTTATTTTTTTACTTATTTACATTTTTGCAAATATTTTTTAACCACATAGTGTGTGGCTGGACCGTGAATCGTGACTTGATCGTGGTATATCTAAAAAGAATATTTAAAGAACGGAACTAAGGCACAGCAGCACCCGAATGTCGAATTAGCGGCAGCTAAAATCACGGTACAGTACGTGAAATTAGGATCCATCTCTAGCCATAGGGATCTCCCTTTAGAGTGTGTGCCACTGCCATAAAAAATCATGTAAATCGTGGAAATATGTAATAAAAATAATAAACAATAAAGTAAAGCTTTAATGATATGCTCACCATTTTATATGTTAATTCCATCTTCTCTTCGACAAGCATGAATCCACTGATTTGTTAAGTCATGTTTAGGAAAACGAAAATATTTACCGAATATTACTCCCTTTGGTCCTCCTATTATTGCTCTTACAAGTAGCCACAGTACAGTTCGGCATAATTATACTATAAGTTTTTATTTTATATAATCCTATAACATATATAAACACAAAACAAATCTAAAAATTCGCTTAACTAAATAAACTATGACAGCGTCGAAAGGAACATTTTTTCCCGCGTGACGTAGATGCGCGGCTGAGTCAAAAACCAGTCTAGAAATCAGCGTACCGTTATATGTGTATCGTGGACCAGCCATAAATGTTTGATAGTTCGTCAATATTTGATAGTTGCTTAGTAATGTCATTAAAAGTTGGAATTGGAAGTCAGTCATGTCAACACCTTTTACTGGCATGCCAATTTTCTTTCACGTGTTATCATATTTACTATATGTCCACTTTAGAAGATCTTGGGTGTGAAGTTTCTGAGGTGTACGACCGCTTGGAGGCCCCTTTTTAACCCCTCTATAACTGTCACTCGAAGAATTAGAGCTATTGCTTCGAGCACGAGCACAACGTTTTCTTTTACCCATAATGACGCCGAACACAAGCACTCTAACAAAAAGAATAGTTCACTAGCAAAAATCAATATATCAGATTTCTGATGTAAGTTAATAATAATTATATTGAGAACACAAAACGACAAGTGTCAGTAACGTAACAAGGCAACCGTCGCGTCGTCAACATCAGCAGCTACCTCGAAGCAAAATGCGACGATATGCATTACGAGGATCAGCTTTAATACTGGCCTCTCACAAATGTGATATCATTATTAAAAGATGGGAGCCCGCAAATATTGTAATATTAGTTTTTCTACGACTGCCCTGAAAATAGATAAAAACGCACTAACAACTACTCTTGAAAACGGGACATTTCAAACATCGTGTGAAAAGTACAC
The DNA here is from genome assembly GCA_016904865.1 of Pissodes strobi. Lineage (NCBI taxonomy): Eukaryota > Metazoa > Arthropoda > Insecta > Coleoptera > Curculionidae > Pissodes > Pissodes strobi. The sequence goes on from MU183195.1 coordinate 201,313, forward strand.
TTTGCACACGGCGTGTGCAAAGTATACTTTTCACACGCTTATTCGGGTATTTAGATTAAAGGGCTTCGTCTCGGTTTTAGAGCTTCGCCCTCAGAGTTCCCATTCCCAGATCTCTAAAAAAGGGGGCCCAATTTTTTGCAAAACTGTAGAAAATGGACCTCTCATACCAGGTGCCTCCTTTTGAGGGTTGGGGCCCAATTTTAGGGCTTCGCCCCCTGGGGCTCCATCCCTAAATCTGTAAAAAGTGGTACTCTCGTACCATAGTCCCCATTCTAGGGATTCGCCCCTAAGAGGCCCCATTTTAGGGCTTCGCCCCCAGTGCCTCTTTTTCAAAATATTTGGAAAATAGGGACCCCACACCGGTGGCCCCATTTTAGGACTGTGCCCCTAGTTATAGTTTAGCGAGAATCTCTTACTCACGTACCTTCTTTCATTAGGAACAAAATTTTCTGATAAATCGGTAATAAAAAGGTTTCCCATATAACATGTAATTTTGTACCACACTCCCAGTGGGGCACCCTATATGTAGCAGTCGTAGAAAAAGTATAGTGTGCTACACGTGCTGAAAAGACTTTTCACACTCATGAGACTTTATGACACTCGCCCACGGCTCGTGTCACCAAACTGTCTCATTCGTGTGAATAGTCTTATTTTCAGCACTTGTTGCACAATATACTATTTCAAAATACATAAAACCAAACGACAGAATTGAAAACTTCAACATTGTGAGATTGATATTATAACATACAAGTAATTTTTGTGTTCTATATGTTGCTATAGTTGCCACAACATTTATGTTTAAAGTAAATGTTTACCTCGAGATCTCCATAAAATTGAGAGAAACCGCTGCTTATCGCTTGAAAAATGTCCAAATTCTAGGATCATGTCCCAGTTTGTCATTTTAAAATTGGTTTAAATGATATTTTAGGCAAATAAGCCTTCTTACTTACCACAAAAACTATATCCATTGATATGCTAAAAGTAAAATTTTGCATTGAAATCTGCAATTAAATCTACGATAAACTGCTTCTAACCACCAAAAACGTCCACAATTTCTCACTTTATCCAGCTGCATTTTGTCATTATATTTCAGGCAATTAATGATATAAATCAATATGTTTTAACCTTAACTTTATGTCAAAACATTGAGACATATTCTTTCGAACTTCCAATACTGTATCAAAAGCAAAGCTATCTATTTAAAGTCGTGAAATTGCCGAAATATTGGAAATGTTTTGAGAATTTCACATGTTTCAATTGAAGCTTGATTTTCTCGTATTTCCCGAAATCGTATGGAATATTCTTATAAAAATTTTAATACGTCTTGGCTGACACCTACGCTTAAAGTAGATTGTTCAAAATGAAATTCAAAAAATCACCCATTGTGCAATTTTAATCGAATCGATGTGGTTTATTGGTATATTCTACTTATTTATCTCTTCCCTATTTAATATGCAAACGTTTGTGCGGTCCTAATTATTCGGTCTTCCAGTAATAAAATATTAGGTGTTGTCGTGTCAGAACTTGAAATAACGAAAAGTTTATATTCAACATGCTCACTCTGTGTAGGCATTTTTGTTTTATCTGTATATCTCTGTAACTACAGTTTTATTAATAAATTGCACTTAATGCCAACTTTCATCAAATATTTATGGGATTCTGTCAACATTTTTCTCCCTCCAATAAACTTGTTTTTTAATTTTTTAGTTTTTAACTTTACTTTGAAGTTTTGACTTCTGTCGTGTGGTATTAAGCGCACATCATAATTACTCTATTTATGTATGTATTTTTTACTTTTAGATCTTATTTTTAGGAATTTCGAACTAATTTACAACCTGGTAACCTGAGCCGTAAAACAGAAAAACTTCTGTCAACCTAGCCGAGTAGAAACTTAGGAACCGAGATCTTGAGAACTCCTACTCCATTGTTAATATTTTTGTTTTAACTGTATATTTATGTAGGTACACTTTTATTATTAAATTCATTAGTACACATAATTCCAACTGTCAATAAATTTTGTGAAATTTTGTCAACATTTTTCTCCCTCCAAGAAACTTTTTTTTATTATTTAGTTTCTGACTTCGCTTTAAAGTTGCCAGTTCTGTTGATACACACTAATTTATTTATCTTATTTTAACTTTTGTTTATCTGTTTATAATTTTTGGATTTTATTTTTAGGAACTGCCCAAGTAATTTACAACCTGCCAAATTTATTACACTAATGAACTTTCAATAAAATTTTGTGAAATTTTGTAAGTTTTCTTTTTGATAATAAATATGATCGAAATTTGGCTTCTGAAAAAAAATTCGGAGTGTCAAAAGTTCAAGCACAAGTAATGTAATACCAAGGTTGTATTTTCTTCCGATATATAGATTGTTCCTTAATGGCGTGCTTATATTTTAGACTTAAAATTTTTGCTACAGGGTGTTCACATTTTTCTTATTAGATCTTTTTTTTTAAATAACCCCGAAAGTACTATATGTACATTTTCAATTTTGGTATGCGTAATAGGATATAAAACTGCATAATTTAGTGATAAAAGTTACTCTATGACTCTTCCAGTGAAGTACGTACCAACATTTCATAAAAGTGATACCTAGTACAGATTTTAGCGTAGATTCTTATCAAACAATCAATTTTAAAAAAATATATATTCCCTTTAAAATTCTTTTTCTCTCCCGAAATGAAATAAATTAAATTACTATAAAATAGTTAAAATGAGATTCTGTCAGTCATGTTCTTTTTATGTATACAAAATGTAAAGCGGATTTAAAGCCCAACAACAGGATAAAAATAATCATGAAAATTTTTTTAGGGAAACCGTAATTGATCATTTTTACAAATATTTAAATGACGTCCGTTTTTCGAAACAAAGCTATTGCTTTTTGCATTCAGCAGGTGAAATTGAATTTATTGCATTTTCAATTCGCTCAATCATATAGTCTTGTGTGGTAAATGGCGTTTTATAAACAATGTCTTTTATTCGTCCCCAAAGTAAATATCTAGCACAGGGGGATCTAAGTGACCATGGAAATTAACTACCCTTCAAGCGATTTGAGCAACTAACATTTAAGAAATCATGGATCTTTTACAAGAAGTGTGCCGGGCATCCAGCATGTTGATACCACATCGATGTTCTTAGGCTAATAGGAGAATCTTCTAAAATCATAGGCAAGTCATTTTCTAAAAGCTTTAAGTAAGATTCCCTTCTTAGATCGCCATTAAAAATAAGCGGTCCGTTAATTTTGTGTCCTAAAATTCCGCACTCTTCCAGGGCTAGTAATAGTGAAATAAACGGAATATTTTCGTTATACATCTCTTTTAGCCAAAGTTAGCCTATCAAAATCAGTTTCTGAGAGAGTCTATTATAAAACTACATGATAAGGCTTTAGTTTAAAATCTTTTGAAATTCGGATCACTGCAGTGCAACTTATACCTAGATCTACAAAAATGTATCTGAAGCTTAAGTGCGGATTCGTTTTTATATACGCAAGTACAGTTCTGTTCAGAGAAAAGTGGTACAAATCATATAACTTGATTTCGTTATATCTGTTTGCAACCGGCTTTTGCACCTGATGTGTTTTTCACGTTGGACCTACTAAAGGTTATAATATACCAAAAATTCAAATAATTGGTACCGATGAAATAAATACATAACGCAATTTATAGCAAGTGATAAGGTGTATGGTATATTTCAACCCTGGAACTGCACTGTGGGTTCTGAGAAGCCCAGGCACATATCTTGCTCGATGTACTTTGCGTAAAAATTAGTATTTCAAGGAGCTGTTGTACCTAAATTTAGTTTACAGACAACCGAGTTGATGTGCAGACCCGTAGATGGTATTTTTGCCAGTTACGTCCTCCGGATATTGATGAGTGGGTACACTAGACCCCACAGGCTTATAACAGACTAACAAAGATCAGTCAGATATCGAAAAAGACATATTTGGACAATTTTCTGATTATGACAAAGATTATACCGCAGAACAGTCTGTGAACGATACTGAGCAGAGCGAAGACGATGAAAAAGAGGATACCCCAGGACCAGAACCACCTCGCCGTAATGTATAAGCTGGATCATAGAAATATCAGATCGTCGGGGTTGCACGAGGGCTGAAAACATCGTCCTACATTTACCCGGTCCTAAGGAACAATCAAGAGAAATTCGTTCTCCGATAGAAGCGTGGGAATTATTATTTAATGAAGATATGTTAGATCTTGTGGATCTTGTGGTTCGTCTAACAAATCAAGAAATTTTTAGAAAGAGTCTAGAAGGCGTGATGCAAAGCTACAAAAATGTGTATGTTATAGAAATTAAACCATTTATCGGCCTTTTCTACTTTCGATTAGTAACTTGGATGAGATATGGCATGTGCAATGGACTATTTCGAACAACAATGTCTCAGCATAGATTCCAATTCCTGGCTGTATGTTTGAGATTTGGCGATAAAAATGATAGGTATGCAAGAAAATGAGTAGATAAATTCACACATATTCGTCGGCTATGAGATATCCTTATTTCAAGTTACAAATGCAAATTGCACGATGGATGAGTAACTTGTTGGATTTAGCGGAAAATGTCCATTCCGTATCTAGATCGCTAGTAAACCTGACAAGTATGGAATAAAGGTAATGATGCTGAACGATCCCAAGGCATTTTGTATGTTCAATGCATTTCCATATGTGGGAAGAGTTCTGTGGAAAATAGTGACCCAGTACCTACGTATTATCCCTGAAAACTCAATGAACCAATTCACGAGTATGATGGTAATGTAACCATGGACAATTGATTCACTTCTATACCCTTTAGTGAACAAAAACTTCAACAATATCAGACAGCAATACTTGGAACCCTCCAAAAAATAAGAGGGAAATACTATCAAGTTTTTTTAGCAGAAAAGAAGCAGGCACTTCCCTATTTGCATTCGATCATAATAAACCCCAGATTTCATATACGCCAAAGAAAAATTAATTTTACCCACCAAAAAATAAGATAAGAGGGAAATACCACCAAGTTTTTTTAGCAGAATAGAAGCAGACACTTCCCTATTTGCATTTGGTTATAATAAAACCCTGATTTCATATACGCCAAAGGAAAATAAAATTATGATTTTGTTATCCAGTCTGCACCCAAACAAGGTTTTTTTTAACATAATCGATGCTGCTGGAATAAATGCTATGGGACTTTCTCTTGCCAAACACAGAATGGAAAGAAGATAGTAAAAATAAACGTTTACAGAGATCGGTGCACCTTAGTACATGTCAAATCTTAGGAATTGAGGTTGAGGTACATCAGGAACCTAATTTTGATGGAAATGTGCGGAGAAAGGTTAGATGTGCTCTATATCCGCGTGGTAAATATGGTAAAAATAGGACGACTAACTTTGGGTGTTCTATTTGCCATAGACCGTAATGTCTAGAGCACAGGGTTCGACCTTCATGCTGTGTAATATTTTTGTATACTATTTTAATTAAAACATGTCTAAAAAGATAACATTAAAAAATAAAAAGAAGTTTTAACAGTTTGGGGTTGCACGGACAACTCTGTATAGTTTCTGTAATAAATTATGGGTGTGCAGTTCCAGGGTTAATATAAACAAGAACAAAATTTAGTACGAACAAGACAAATATGGAAATGAACAAGAAAAATCTACAAGATATACAAAAAATTTATATTTTCTCATAGCGTCTTCCTTTTCGGCTACTTGATTCATTCTACTTTGGGCATTGAGTAATCTATATTCAAAACAATATTAGGATCACTGATGGATTGTTTCTCACAATATATGCTGTTGTCTGGCCGGTATACATAAATTTAACCGTTAATATTGGGTTGAAACGTCTTTTCATAGGTAAACAAGAGTCTTTTCCAAAATGGTGGTTTGAAATATACATAGTTTAAGGCAAATATTAGGCTCTTCCGTAAGTAAGATCGCCACTCGGTGTTTTATCTTTCCTAATCCTCCTATTAGCCGTGGGCTGCGATCCAGGGAATCTTGTTGCAATCATAGCATACTGCAAATGGATTTTATCTTGGGTGACCTATGAGGGCTACATCTTATTCCGCATTGGAAATCCCGTTATATCCCAAACCTGCTTTCCATTCCAATGTTCCTTCTAACTCTATTCGTTTTTTGATTTTTAAACTTGGGGTTTTACTTTTCCCACACCGATCTACCAGGTCACGAATCGACCAACCTTCTTCTATTCTGGCAAATATCTGCACTTTTTCAACTACTTGGTGAAGCATTTCTCTATTTATATTTATTTGATTCAGTTTAGAGATTATTCTGTCATTGTGAACTTGACAGCCAAATTGGTTTTATCATTTCTCTGGTGGCGTCGAAAATCCTTCTTACATAAACATAAATTAGGTGTACCACTTTTCTCGGATTAGAACTGTACATTTATAATATTGTCTTTATTTCTTACCGGACGTCTTCTAAGAGGAACTGGGAACTGGAAAGGGTCGTACACTTTCCGTTTACCTTAGACGTATGCCAAACGCCGAAATACCCTTCTGCAACTGCTCCTTTATTCAGAATATCTGGCAAGACATTCCCGGTCAGCAAATTTGCATTTGATAACATTCAAATGATCGTAGGACTGATATTTGGTTTACTCAACAGTTAAAAAAATATTGCTGCTTTGTGATATATATCATACCTGGCCACAGGCATCCATTTTAGGACAACAGAGGGCAAACCAATATTTAAGAAAGTCGTCTGAAAAGGGTCATTCGAAACCATTAAGAAATCTATTGTTTTA